>APFE031707547.1:520-154233 GCA_000404065.3 Pinus taeda | reverse complement strand
CTATCCTCAGGGTAATGGTTTAGCAGAATCTACCAATAAAAATCTAGTCAAAATTATTAAGCGAACTATTGAGCAGAATCATAAAACTGGCATAAATCTTTGATATTTGCACTATGGGCTGATAGAATAACGCAGAAGGCTTCCATAGGTACTTCTCCATTCAATCTTGTATATGGGAAAGAAGCAGTTCTACCAACTAATCTATTGCTTCCTTCTCTAGCCCTAGTTCAGTTTATTGAAGAAAGACCCCCTTCTTCTATTCAACTTAGACATGATCAAATCTTAAAATTAGAAGAAGAAAGAGAGAAGGCCAAAATTACTCATGCAAAACATCAGCAAATTATCAAGTCGTCTTTTGATTCAACTTCATCCAGTTCAAAACAATTAGAAGTTGGTGATCTAGTTCTGAATGGGACAAAGCCCATGAGGATAAAGGAAAACACACTAAGTTCCAGAAGATGTGGCTTGGACCATTTCAAATCAACGAGAAGATAGGCCATTCTACGTTCATATTACAATATCTATCAGGAAAGAGGGATTCTCTTCCTGTTAATGGCCTCATCTTAAAGAAATTCTTCAATTGAGGAGGTAGCCCCTTCTCCTTTTGTAAATATTCAAATTTCAACAGAATTTATAGTTTTTAGGATTATTAGGAAATAAAGTTGTAAGATATCTCCCATTGGCCTTTTCTATACTGAAAAAGTTGCTCAAAAGAAGTAGTTATGATATTTACTTTTAAAACAGAAGCCTTAAACAAAAGGACAATTTCTAGGAAATTAGGTATATTCAAATTCTAAAACCCCATTTCATTTTTGTGAAATCTTCTCAAGATTTAGAAGTACTATAAATCATTTTAATGTTTTCAAAATGGCCACAAAAAGGTTATCAATATCAAAACAAAAACTAATTCAACCTTAGCATCTTCAACTCTTACCCTGTCATCCATTCTCTATTAAGGAGAAAATTTTGCATCCCATTCATCAAAGTTTATGATTACTCAGAGTGTAATTCTAAAAAAATTGATATAAAAGATAAGGGGTCTTATTACAAGCCTTCTTACCATGATCATTGGGAAATAGTTTAACCAACATTACCAACACTGCATACCAAAATAGGGTAATGGCTTATAATCATAAGACAAGGGGTCTCATCACGAGCCAACTTGTTCGGTTAGATTACAACCAGTGAATGGCATTGTCAAACAGCGAGCCACCAAACTAGGACAATGGCTTTTTATCTTACAAAATAATAAAAAATAAAAGGAAATACAAAATATTAAAGCATATTTTTGGATTCATTCTTTTAATCATACTCTGAAATGGATGGGATAATGGACAGTCAAATGGTTAAAAGGTATCCCTGTCGAAACTATGAACATTTGCTGGCAGCAGAGGCTCTACGTATGACAAAGGAGTCATTAAAAAGGCTAAGTTGGAAAGGTTCTTTCGTTTATCATTATCAACCAATAGAGACCAATCTAAAACTTAGAATGTATTTAATTTTAACAAGAGAAGAAATTAGCAAAAATAGCTCTTATTAGATTCAGAATGTATGTATACCTAGTTATATTAGAATTTTCCTCTTTGATAAGATTTCTATATAAAGAAAGTTTAAGTATTTCAATATTTCTCAGAGATAACTGTTTCTCCTAGCGAATCGCCAATTGTTGTGTTGTACAACAACCCCCCATTTCATAAAATGTTACCTTCAAACTATAATATGAAATGGGTCCCTTTTAGATAAAATTGGTATCAACTTATCATTCCTCAAAAGGTTCGAAAAGAAATAATATATTATAAACCTTTTGAATGAACACAAATCGGTCTTATAAAAATAAATGAATAATTCCTTATTATTGCGATAAAGTGATCGCAAGATCGCATATTGCAATAACAAAGGATGCATAACAAAAGGACCCATTGGTTTGCCCCGATGCGACAAGCGCAAATAACTATCGGATATCGGGAAGGTAAGCAATTGTAACAAAAGGCCCCCTCTCTTTGCTCCGATGCGATATCACTATCGGCGATCGGGGAATATAACATACATGCAACAAAAGGCTCCTTCTAAAAACTCCCAATGCGAATTAGCGATATCGCTATCGGCGATCGGGGATTTCGGAATGACACAAATGAAACTAGTCAAGCATTCCTCCGATCTCCGATTGCGATAAAGCTAAGTGCCAATTTCAAAAAGGATTGTAAAGGCTCGGGTATATTATGTTAAATTATTATTAAAAGCCTTTCTATTCCCGATAGTGATTCACTTATGATCAACTGCCAAAAAATCAAAGCCACGCTTAAATGAATTACTCGACGAATAAACGATATGATGAGCATTTAAATGATTGACAGGTTTAAATGGCCAATTAATGGAGCAGTTATGCCAAAATATCTTCAGAGATTGTATCCGCGGAAATATTAGTTTAATCCTTCATTATTCATTGATTGATATAACTCTTTCATACTTGGTTTGCACCACCTATTCTTTGCATTACGTTCATTTTATCTCCTGCGTAGAGCTCCTCCGAAGCAGCAAATTTAGGCCAAATGGGAAAGAAATCTAAAAAATTTGGAACAGCTTCAACTTCCGTAGTAACAGGACAATCTACCACCGATTCGGGACCAAGTAAAAAAGGATTGATCTCAGACACTACATGTCTTGGTCTCGGTAATACTAGTTGGAAGAGCATCTATAATCTGGTTGAAGCCGAAGAGCCTCAAGAAGTATCAGTACAAGCTACAGCAGGTTCGAACCGAAAATCCGAGGCTACCCTAAAGGATTTAGCTGATTCTTACTTACACCGGATAGCGGCTCGAGAGCAAATTCTTCCATACACAAATGTAGTAAGGTGGGCAGTTGAGGAAATCTCGATTACAGACAGAACATTTTGCACAGTCGATGGGAGAGTCTTCAGTTCGTTTCAACCCAATGATTTGAGACAAATGTACAATTTGCCTGAACCAGAGAAGAAGTATAACAAAGCATTTCTGGAGAAGTTCAGAGATGAAAATGAAACTGAATTAGCACCTATACGGGAATGGAGACAGAACCCCAAAAAACACAAGCATGAGTCCTCGGGTAAGTACTCTGTCGATTCATTATGTTCTCCTTATTGTTACGCTGGGGCAAAGATGTGTAGGATTTTGGGGTTGCATGATTCCTCAAAATTCTCAATAGAGATGGTACCTTTAATGGAAGCAGCAGTCAATAGCGAAATAATGGATTGGGGAAATATATTATCTGATAAGTTAGCAACTGCTATTCTTGAGTTCAGAAATAAAACCCGCATTACTGATAGGTTTATTCCTCCATTTTATTATAGTGCCTACATCTTAGATACTCTTTGTTTTAACTCGGAATTTCCTGTGCTGGGGTGGAGATGGACTCCACAGGACCCCATGCCGATTCATATATATCACTAGAAGTTGTGGAAGACCCATTATAAAGACCACCTATATCAAGCTTACAATGGATTTATGTTGCCCATTTACTATGCAATTTTTGACAAGCATGCTCCTAAGATTTCCTCACAAGCGGATATTGACTTAACCGCCCTGGGAAACTAGTTTGGAGAGGATAAATTTACATATATAAGAGTTTTCGGCAGCCATGCCAGGCCTCATGTTCTCCCCTTGTACATACCCGACAAACTATTGGCTAGAGAGATAGCATATTAGCTTACGTCCGAAGGAGCGACCAAAACTCTGAGTAATTCAAAGAAGCAAGTTTGTCCTCCTTTTCCTCTAAGGTGTGGTGTTTACACCTTGCATGACTATAAGCATGCAGACAAATAAGCAGAAAAGATAAATATACTGAATCTCGCCACTCTTCCTAATAGATGATTTGATCCAAGGAAAATCGTCTATAATGTACTGGAACAGGCAAAACTCACTAAGTTTGAACATAAAGAAGATGAGTTTGATGACCTATTTTCTTCGGTGGAGTCATTATTTTAGGTTCAAACATTAGCTAAAATGAGATATCACGACAACGGGTTAGTGGAATTTAAGAAAGTCAGAAAGCAGAGGTTGCAAACTCTGCCTCTAGATTTACTAGCTACTGCCCCGATGACAAAATCAAGCGAGCCTGAATAACGACTTACCAACGAACCTCCTGCTACATCAGAAATTTTTGAAGAAGTCCAAAGAAAAGAGTAGGAGGAACTCTAGAGGAAAGAGTAGGAGGAAGTACAGAGGAAAGAACAGGAGGAAGCGTGAAGGAAAGAGCAAGAGAAAACACATGAGGAGGAACAGAAAAAGGAGCAGGATAAGAGTAGCAAGGATGTGAATTTCGATACCCAGATTGACTCGAGATTGCTCCAAGAATGGCAGCAATTCGACTCAATCATAAGCAATCTAGAAAGCTCAAAAGATGTTGATACATCCAAAGAAACTGATACACAGGATACAGCGTCAAAAAAGGTTCCAAGTGAAGGAACCAACGGCCTACCCCCTAATACAGACTTAGAAATAATTCCAAAAGATCCTTCGGATCAAATCATTTTGCAAGTGGAGGATATACCTCCATTGGATGTCTTTTACAACCCAAAACATAGGGCCGTAGTAAAGCGACAGCGGAAAAGGAGAAGGATTGATCAACCTTCCCTATTCCCCGAACAAACAGAGACAACCAACGTAGTTTGGAAGGAGGAGTTCGATCCTTCTGATGACCTAACAAAGTTGTCCCAATATGCTGGAGCCTATTCGGCAGCCACCATGGACAAGGCATCGGAAGTGAGTAATTTGCTAAAAGAAAAAGACTAGGCAATCATTTTGTTACAAACACAGCTATTGGAGGCATAGCAGAAAGTTGAACAGTTAGAACAACAATTGTTAACGTGACAATAGTTAAATAATCAACTGAACAAGCAGCTACTTGAAGAGAAACAGAGGGTAGATTCGAGCATGATTCAAAGGCAGAAAGAACTATCAGAAGCATTGGCAAAATTGAAGACGATGAATGAACTAATGGTAAAGACAAAAGATGAGCAAATTGCTCAATTATCACTTCAAATACAGAAGTTCAAGAATCTTCCGCAGCCTGTCGATTTCAGGACAAAAGCGCTACAGATTAATAAGGCACTGGTAACACAAATAAGATTATTGTGTCATAAAATTGCTCAAGTTGAACCCTTGTGTGACATAACAGCATCAATAATCGATAAATCAGTCGATGCTAGACAGGACTTAGAGCAGGCCGATGAGACCTTAACAGATTTTCTTACTTGGCAGGACACTAGTGAGGGACAGGCAACAAATTTGCCTAAAATCCTAGAATCACATAAAGAAATCCTATTATTGGAATGGAAGTCCCAATTGATGAAGGCAGAGAGAGCAATTTCTAGATGCAATTTATCCACAAGTAATTTGATTGAATTAATCAACAATACTCTCTATTTATCTAATATGATCTCTCAATGTACACTAGGTAAATTGCTATCAGCTAAAACATTGGAGAAATCATGTTATCAAGGGCTGGAAAAGAATGGGAGGTTGATTACAGGTATTAAAAGTTTAACTTGGGACACCTATTGGTTGTTCCTAGTAAAACCATATAGCTAGAGAGCCGCCCTCAAGTGCCTAACAGATACAATCAGGTGTATCATTCCCGATATACACGATGCCACATATTTGACTCAGCTCAATTCTCGTCTCAGCCGCCCTCAAGAAGTGGAACCGATGCTAGCGATATGCAAACTCAAATCAAATGGAAAACAGCCAGAGTGATGAATCATGCTGCCAACTACCAGATTGTTGTGGAGGAGATATTCAAGATCAAGTTATACCAATTAAATAGCATTTTAATTTTGTAGTTAGTTAGTTTAATTAAGTATTTATAGACCCTTTCATGCATTTAGAAAGGGTCCTGAGTTTTTGTATATGACTTAAACCAGAAGTTGCACTATTGTACTTCAGGTATATTTTTTTTATAAAGACTGGGCCAATTATTCCAATTTTTGACAACGAAAATTTTGTGTGGATGTGGACTACTGCATTTATTTAAAAGTATCTATGAGTTGAAAGAAGGAACTCGAATTGTGATTGATGTTGGGAATGATTTGCAACTCATAAGGTACTACTATCTATGTCTGAATTCATTCTTTTTATGTGAATTGTTATTTGATTACTCTTGCTATTATTGAATATATGCATGTGTTTCAATAGCATTCTTTATACTTTCCACTATTGGATGTTTACAGGATGATTTTCTTTTAGTCATACATGTACCAGTAATATATAAAAGACAAGTATAACAATGTTTTATTAATTACTTTGTTCAACTATTTGAACAAAGCAATTATTATTTGAATGAATGTCTATGTTTGTTACATAGAGTCATCTATATGCTTATTTATAAACAGAGATTATCAAATGTTGCACTTAAGAATAGGAATTTCCCGGGATATAATAGTTATTTGTATTTTCTCTCTTTAGATTAAGTCATCCATCCATTATCACTTATTAGAAAACCAGTCACTCATCCATCCCCTTTTTATTCATCACTGGGAAACTAGTCCCATTATATCCAGTCGGAGCCACCATCCCAAATGGAAAAGGAGTTGAATTAAGGTCCGGTCGGGTGGTTTTCCCCGATGTTGATACAACGATTTTCGAGGCATCAACAAAGCCCAAAGTTCCCACATGGAATGTAAAAAGTCACTAGAAATTTCTAGAGTCATGTAGTAGCTCAAAGGTCACATAGGAATTCGAAAAAGTCGTAGTAGTAGCTCAAGAGTCATGAGGGAGGTCAAGAGTCACATGGGAGGTGGAAATTCACATCATTTGTTATAAATACACACTCATATCTCAAGAGAGAGGACTCTGGACTTTTCACCTTCGATTATCTAGTTTGGAATAGGAGAGAAGATCATTCTTTGGAGGAGTGTTATATGGAATTTCACTTCTACGGATAAAAATGATTTCCCTAGATCTAGTGGTCTAATATAGAAGAAAAGAGGATAAAAATAATCAATGTTTTCCTTAGAGAGATTAGAATACAGAAAAACAACATACCTAGAATTTGTAGCAAGTCCTTCTCTCTGCTTTTCTTCTAAGCTCCATGTGCTATAAATGGAACCTTCAACAATGACTAAAACAAGAAAAGGAACTACAATGTCCACATAGGATAATCTAGTATCCCTATTCAATGAGTCAACATAGAATTTAAACACAAGAGAATAAACATAACATGAGTATAGGAAAACAAGATTCTTTTTGTATTAATAAATAAAGGAGAGAGTTACAACCATATGTAGAAGTTGACTTTGTAGATGTGTCTCTCCACTTTACTTGTCCTTCCTTGTCACAAAGGAAACATTCACACTCAATCCTAATGAAAATGGATGATGATTCCTTAAGCTCAAATAAACAGCATGAGAGCACTATCAATCTCCAAATGCCAACCTAATAATATCCAAAATCCAACCCAGACTCCATGAGAGGGAGTAAATTTATAGGGTAAACATGGTAGTTTAGGATTTACCAATCTAGGCTTCATATCCACTTATCATGGAGGATAAGCTCAAGGGATAAGAGATAAGACCACTAAGGTAGGATAACTTATGAATTTGAGATCTCGATCCATAATTAAAACCACCTTATAAGCTTTTGGAAGATGAAAATTTGAAAATATTTTTTGATTTTCTTGAAATTCTAGAATCAATGCACCTATATAAAGGAGCAACATGTGTTGATCAATGCCCATTCTCAAGTATGAAACATGCTCCCAACATTGGTGGACAAGAACATAGTGTGCGTTGGGCCTAAAAACATGGTTTTTTCATAGATAGACCTAGAAACTTATACTTTTTGGAGAAATGATGCTTAGGGCTTTGCAAAGGTAATATGACAAAGTTTTCATGGATGTTGATTGATCTAATTTTCAGGCCTATTATGCAGATGTGACAAAATGGCTTGTAATGGATTCCCCCCTAAAGCACAAAGTCAGAAGCAATGGTTGAGGGATAAAGTTCTTTACCATGTGACAATTATGGATTAAGAACAAATTGTTCGAGATCATCATATGTTACAAAACATATTATCATCATGATATCATTTTTTAGGGAGGCATACCCAAGCTCAACATATAAGCCAAAATTACATGTATAATGATCAAGAATTCTCATCCACTAATGACAAAGTGGACCCATGCTTAGATGACTATCTGAATGATCATAGGAATAATAATTTGTAATTTTGTATGAATCTTGAAATCACAGCCCAAATGGATGGAAATAGATCTGGGGTCTTCTATGTTGTTCACTTGATCGCTTAATAGTATGATTCTATCCATGAGAATAAATTATTTGGATTCAAGCATGGTAGACATCATCTGATTATCGACCAATGATGTAAGTTATCAATAGATGTGAGAGAAACCACCGATGATGTTAATGGCTCTTAAGGTACTATAGTACAATCATGTGGTCTGAATTCATGAGCTAAAGTCGAACACCACATAATCTTACAGTCGAAGGCCAATGATGAGGACCTATCACCGAGAGCGAGGAAACTTGCAATTGATGTATGCAAGCTCCAAGGTACCAAAGGGATTTTCTAATTCAACTTCCTCGATAATGAGCTGATGTTGACAGGAAGCGACCCATTTTAGGAGGGCCTTGATGTATCCCCCATCAACAACATGAAACATGTATCAATATTTGAGACAAAATCATGTTGATGTAGAGTTGGCTTAGGAATGATAGTCATGAATGAAGGCTTAAGAGTATTGAAGTAGATATCAATTGAATGACTTCACCTAAACATATTGACAACACTATATGGAGTTGGAAACACTGAACCAAAACCGAATGCGAAGGCTTTTAATATGGTATGATTTACCAAAGAGGCAAGAATATTTTCCAAATGAATAGTCATGGAGATGAAGTGAAAGAGTGTCATTTTCAAGAGATACTCATTTACATTAATGGGTTAAGTACCCTGTTTCCTAATTTCCCCAAGCATTTCTAGTCAGTACCTCTTTACTTTTGAAAAACTTCAGGAGGATAACATATGCTTAATCTATAAGTTCATCCTTCGGTTTAATCCCTAAGTATTTTTAACGAACCCTGAGAAGGAGTGCTTCAGTCCCATCATGTTTGACGAGACCAATGTTGTTTGATGTTTTTATGAGTCCAACGAAGGTAAAACTTGACTTATTTTTCATGTTTAGAGAGTTTGAAAAAGAGGCAAAAAACAAAAATCCAAAGGTTCATTTTTGTAAATTTGTCTCTTGGGTGCAAAAAGGCATAAAAACAATACCCAGGAGAACCTTTTAGTCAAGTTTAACTAAAGTATCACTTTTTCATAAATAGTCTATCCCAGTTTGGAAAAGGGTTAAACTTTTACCGAGTTGATGTTTTTTCATTTACTTTAACGAGTTCAAAAAGAAAAGTGCTCGACAATCTTTTCATGTTTCAGGAGTCTGAAAAGAGTTGAAAGAGGACTCCTCCTAGAGGAACAAGTAGTATAAAGGGTAGAAACTGGTTTTGGTCATGATGGAACTTCTCAATACGCGTAGAGGTAAAGGGGTTGGCTAATAAGACAACTCAACACAACGATTCCTCAAGAAAGGGTAAAACAACCAAGTGAAATCATATGATCAGCCAAGAAGATGGTGACGATGGAATGAGAAAACCAAGGGTCATCTAGAAGAAATAGGTTGCTGAAAATGGCAATCACGTGGGATAAAATGATAATGGTTTCATTTTTTGACAAGCTTGAAACATGGGAAACTATGCTTGAAATTGGTTTATTTTTTACAAAAACTTGAAACAAAGAAAAACTATGCTTGATAGTAGTTTCATTTTTACACAAGCTTGAAACAAAGGAAAAAATATGCTTGAGAGGGGTTTTTTTTTTACATAAGCTTGAAACGAAGGAAAATATATGCTTGAGAGGGGTTTCATTTTTACACAAGCTTGAAATGGAGAAAAAGCCATGCTTGTAATTGGTTTTCATACCCCCATTATAATGACTTAATTCTAAGGACATGGCCCCCAAACTTCATTTCATTCACCTAAGTAGACTGCTAGTTACTAATAGGAAGATTGAATGAAGGTTCATTTATGAGATCAAGTGAAAGACTCGACTTGAATGGAGATATTTTTCATTTTTTAATGATCTTGACATAGGAAAAGAACTATGCTCAGGGGACCTTTTTTCATTTTTTTACAAGATTGACACAAGAAAAGGAACTTTTCTCATGCCCCTAGGTAGCTCAGTAACCTTGTGGGGGAAGGTTAACTTATAATGAGGGACATCCAGGATAGGACGAGATGGGTTGGGCTACTGACATTTGCATCCCACCTTGATAGATATTGTTTTAATAGGATAACCCATTCTAGGTTGTCTAATCCCAGGAAATATCTCATATTGTTGACAAGGTTGACCTTGGAAATACTGGCCTCGATAAGGTTGTTGCATTGTTGTTGTCTGACCAACAAGAGCTTAGGGTATTCCTTGTAAAGGTTACCCTAACAAAATTTGTGGCATTCCTGGAACAAGCTAACTAATTGGCACATGTGGCATGTTATGAATGGGTTGACTTACTTTTACCTATTGAATAGTCTGAGCAAGTGAGTCATTACTTGGAGGGGGTTTCGTGACAACAGGATAAATGTCCCCTTATTCAATAAGATCTGAAAAAACAAGTAGAACCTGAGCGGTATGAACTTCACTCTCTACGGGAAAAGTATGATCAACTAAAGGTGGAATTGAGTCAACCTTTTTCTCAATCGATGGTTGGTTGGGAATATAATCATGGAATTCACATTTAGAGAGACTAGGATTGATTAGATTCAGATTAATCCCTTCATCAACTAGTGGAGGATTGGAAGAAAGATGTCAATAACTAGCCAGAAGTCATGGTTGAGAAGTTGTAATATTTTCAATACTTTTGAGGCTTCATCTAGATAAGGACAAAGGCAAATAAGATGATTCCCTTCACATAACCTATAAGGAAACTTAATGTTACCCTTATTTTTGTGAACCTTATTATCACTAGTCAAAGGTTGGTCACCAGCATGATCTCCAAAGACTAGGGAAGATGTAAGATTGTAGACCACACCTCTAATACCTTAGGGATACTAGGACAATCTCTAAGGATGTGGTCAACCTTACAAGGCGTACAAGGGAATTTAACTTTACGAAGCTTGTTGGAAAGTTTCTCAACATTATTTGCATTCTGTTGTAGTGGCTACAACCACCCTCCAAAACTTTTCCTTACCTTCATTTTGGAGACTCCCTACCACCCATCCTTAGCAGCATGTCTTGCACTGTCAAGTACATAGGCTTCATTGGTTTTTTAGTGGCTTGCAAGCCTGTGCATGTCAATTTGCTTTACTCCCTTCATAGGTTGCCATTATGGACATAGACTATTTGCTAACTGAGACACTCCTCCATAAAATTGCCCAATTTTGGAGGGGAACCAACCTTCCCTCTAGAAATTGTGCAAATTAGCTGGGTAGCCTGCTGGGCTCCAAAATTGCACAAAATAGTCAGGCAATTCTCCTTCAGAAAATTGCGCAATCTGACCCAGCACTATAGCTCAGCCCAGAAATTGCATAATTATAAGAGACAGTAACCTGATGACCCCAGAGATTATGCAATCCCTCAGGGACATTTAGCCCAGCATAGCCCAAAAACTACACAAATTTTCATCCGGGGGTCATAAATCAGTGCAAGTACCTTTAGGGTTGACTTGTTACCTCCAGGACCGAGCAAAATTGATTTGCATGCATGAGCTACTTTTCCTTAAATAGCAAAAGGAAACATGAAAAGGGGCATCCCTAATTTTAGGGATCTATTTTTAGCAGCTAGAGGTTACATGCAAAGATCAGTTTAGAAACCTCTCGCCAAGTGTCACTTTTTCCTAGATTTGTGGCATGTGCATCATAACCTCGATCTTATCAAAAATTATGAAACGGATGTTGCAGAGCTCATTCCTCACATTGATTTTGTAGCTCTGACATCCCACATTGCGTCCAAGAGTCTTCGGAACTTTGAGCTTAGTTGTTTCAGGGTAATTCTGCTTCTCATGTCTTGTGTTATGTTTTTGTTGCTTTTTTGTGTTTTGCTTTCTGTAAGTGTTGTTTGATTGATTTTTGTGAGCACTTGTTGTTGTTTTAATGTATGTTAGCTTGTATAAGAACTGTTTATGTCTGCATTCGCATATCACTATTGTTGCATGCATGACATTGTTTTACACCGATGGTCGCCATTGCGGAGACTCACTTCACACACATCCATGCTTTCCTGTTCTTTGAATCTTGCACTTACTATTTGCATGCATGATCTTCACTCTTGTTTACACTCATTTTCACCATTCATTTAGACTTCTCATGTTTTCAGTTGCCCGTTGGTGGGTTTGAGCTACCTTGGCCCAGAGCTTTCATTACTCGTCTAGCATTACGCATTTCTGGAAGTGAAAACTCTACCTTCCCTCCAAAAATTATGTAAGTTTGGCCCAGCACTGACCTATAGGGTTGCGTTGCACAATTTTGGGAGGAATTACCTTGTTGGCCCCAGAAACTACGTAATGCAGTGTTCTGGTTTGCATGTCACTGCTAATTGAAATTGCAAATTGTGTAGTTTCAATCCTCAATAGGCTAGGCTGGACTGTGCATTGCGTAGTTCTAGTAGTCAATCAACCTCCCGGTAGCCCGATTGTGCCTTGCACAGTTTTGGTAGTCAGTCTCCTAGCCTCCCATTGAAAATTGCACAATCTTCATAGACAGTCACACAGGTGTGTTGCATGTCAGCCCTCCAGTTTGTTTTGGTTATCAACTGACATATTTATTGCCATGAGTGTTTCTATGTATCCATGTATCACAGGTGTTTGTCTACCTCTCAACAACACAGGTACAATGGATTCGAGGAGAGCAGAGTCAAAGACATTGTTGAGAACACAACTAGGGATGCAGTTGATCAAGTGTCTATGAAATTGCCTATCTATGAAGACATCAAGTTGTTCATGGAAAAGGATATCAACATGAAATGGTAGAAGCATCACAACAAGAAGCACCATCATCATCAGCAAAGAGTAGAACATCTGTGTGTGACAAATGCAAGGGGAAGGTTGTTGATAACACATAGGTAGAGCAAAGTTGCAAGTTCAAGCAAATCCACTTGTGACAAAAGAAACTTTGGTTATTGAGGCTATGAGCCGATGGCACGAAAAGAGGATTGTGCAAAGGTAGAGAGAGAAACAGAGGAGGAGTTGTAGGTGTTGAAGCGTAAACTCAAGGAAGAACAAGAGTTACATAGATTAGAGATGGAGTTGTAGCAAGAATGGGTACAACAGAAGGCTCAACATTCATAGACTGGTGAAAATGCACCCATACAGGTTATAGACCCAACCCAATAGTTGGAACAGAGCAGATCAGGTGAGTAGTGTCATCGATCGCATGAAAGGGTGTTCAGGAGCATGAATGTAATTATTCACATGCATGCGATCCCACCCATCGGCACACTCATTGAGGCAAAGACAACAACCAAGTCCGACTGGAGCTAAACCTGTATGTTGACAATTCAATGCGCATAGTCACCAGCACACACTTGGAGATCAACACAAACACTATGCATCAGTATGTCACTGGTCCAGCTGCACTCAATACAGTGATGTGCATGTTATCAGACGCATTGGTCAGAGGATTATTATCGTTGTACCCCGGTGCAACAGAGGAAATAGATCGCTTTCAGTAGGATGTCACCATTGAGTGACCAAGCTTGGCATCAGTTTTTTGCTGCTGATCATCGTAGGATGTTGAATATTTGGTCTTACCACAACTTTCCGAGTGTTGGTGATAGCTTTCATCGCTTTCTCAAGCCTATTTTGTCTCACATGGGTACATGTGCAGATTGTATGTAACATCTTGTAAAGTGGAATTCCAAGTGTCGATAGTTGAATGTAAAAGTCATAGAGTATTTGAAGAGTCATGAAGGTAGGTGAAGAGTCACAAAGGGGTATGTCAAGGGTCACCCCATCCTTTTCTATTTATAGTACCTCATAACTCATTGTAAGGGCTTTTGGGTAGCCAAGCTTCCAATAGGAGTATCTTAGAGAAATCTTGGAGAGTATTGTAATGAGCCTTGGCTTCTCCACATGGCAAAGCTAGTACATCTCTTTGGAGGAGCAGGTGGCAGTGACTATAATGTTCCATTATTGAGACTAGTGGTTGGTCATGGTTGTACTATATGATTGGAACTTTCACTTCTTAATATAACAGAGCTAGCATGTTTCATGCATATGTTGTTATTGTATTTTAGTTAACTTGGTTAGACTAATGATATATGTATTTGTTTGATTACGCATGTATGTATAGACTCTTTGTGTATATGTATGTGTGAGTCTTACTGAGATGTGTTGTTGGTTTAACCATCACTTTGGATTGTTAGTTCGTCTGCCTTCCAGTTCATGATGTTCCTTTGCTCGTGTGTTCCCTTCTAAGTTGCATGTTTACACAAGTTTCCAAAGGGCACACTCATTCCACCTTGTATGTGTTAGAACCATTCATGCACCTTTCTTGGCTTGTTGCGCATGTCACGCCCTTTGCTACCAACAAGGACATCTTACTTACCTCTGCACACAACTACAGTCAAGGTGATACCGTACGACCCACTACTAGGACTTTTACACCAAATGGTTTGAGGTCTAGTTGGGACTTCTTACCAGGGAGATCCCTCTGACATGTTGATGAGTCTAGCACCGTCAACATTTTTGTGCTAGAAGGAGGGCCAGATGACAAGCTAAGACCTCACAATCTTTTTTGAATCTTCGTACATCTATTATGGATACTATCAAACTTATCCCTTCACAAGTGTTTTGGATGTCGAACCTCTCAACTTCATGAGGGAGTTCGTTTATCTCTTGTATGAATTCATGTATGATGGTGAAGGTGAAGTAGCATGGCCAGAGTTCTATGCAGAACAGGCCTACGTGCTGCTTTCATACATGCTTTGCGAATCCCCACTATGGTGGTGTTGAAGTCTGCCACTCGGTAGCGTGCACTCACTTGAGAAGTTTTGTGATCTCATCGAATCCACTTTCCATAATTTTGATCTAGAACCTCTTCACCAAAAAACGTTCAAACAACGGAAGACCCCGGAAGATTCACTTATGGATTTTTGGGACTGCTTCTATGTATTGCAGTTTCAAGCTCCGAAAAGTTAGATAAAATTCCAGTATCTCATGGATAGATGTGAGTATTGTCTTAACAAATCTGTCAATCGCAAGAAGAACTTGAAGCTCAAACCCCACTCAGAATACCTTGGTGATGGAGCTGCGCAATCACAACAGACATGGTCGTTGTCACAAGTGATTGTCTGCCATCCTCTCATCAAATAGCTTCACCACCATAGAGTGATGTGGGAGAACATGCACACACATCTGTTCAACTGTCACAGCCGCTCAACATCACTTCTCTCAATTTTCACGCAGACTTGTTTGTGAAGCCCATGGGTTGTCACATGCATGTCTTACCTCAACCTTCATCTTTATTTTATGATGATCCTCCGAATCGCATTGTCTTGTGTTCTTCCATTCCAAAATCTACATCTGTTGTGAACAAGGATCAAGCTATTGACGTAGTTGGTGTTTCACAACCAACCTATGCTATCATTCATGAAGAGTATGGTTGGGAGCCTGAACTTCAACCCGCGGCAAAGGATGATTCCCTTCTATTTGTGCCCAAGCTGATGGTTATGTTAGGCCCTCATTGTCCCGAGGTTGGTTTAACTTCCAATCTATCGACAAAGTCAAAACCCCGCAGGCTGTCGAGGCACTTTAGCCCAAGCTGATGGTTATGTTAGGCCCTCGTTGTCCTAAGGTTGGTTTAACTTCCAATCAAGAAATTTTTGAAACACCCAAGGCTCCTCATCACTCATTTGTATGCACTGAGGATCAATATAACACTTAGATTTCGCTTCCTCCACTCGAACTACATGATCCAATCACTCATGCATTGGAGGAATCTTACACAGCAAGCACACTTGCACAATGTAAGTGGTCTACCTTTCTCACATTTTCTTTCATGTCATAGTTAGGAGAATGTGTACACTTAGCATCTGCACACAATCTAGCACAAAACCATGGTAAGTCCACAGATTGCATGTTATGTGTTGGCACTCACTTATGTTTTGTGGACACCTTTAATCTCAGAGTGTGTTTGACTTCATTTTTATATCTTTCATTTTTTCTCGTTCTCACAGTTGTACTTTTCGCAAACCATTCCTTCACCGACATGGGTCAACCAATGCACCAATGGCTACATTGGAAGTATCACTTTACATGATCAGACCCATGCACCATTAGCATAGGAGTAGGAGTAGTGTTTTCTTTGGGTTTGTTTTCTTGTGTGCATGTTTGATTCTTAATTTACATTTTTTTTTGTTTTCCTGCTTGTTTTCTTACTCACTATGCTTATGCATTTACTTCTACTTTTTCTTTATTTTTTTGTTTACTTGCTTGTTTACATTCATAGGTAATTTTTGCATGAAACCATGTATCATTCTTGAAGCAAGCTGGGTGAAATACAAGAGAACTTGTGCAATTATCAATACTTGGTTATCTATTGTCCTTCTTTTGTATGAAGAACTTGTTGTCTTCAATCCATGATAAATCAATGGAAAATACACGTTGTTCACGGTGAAGTTTGGTGAAAACACAATGCTTGGCAGCGGAGCAACACCAGAGATGAAAACTTAAACTTTGACTATCATGTGACTTGTGCACCAATATACCCCTCATCCCAAGTGAAACAACTGTGTTGGCTTGGCTTTGAATGTGTGTCAACCCATCAAGAGCATGGCAGATGCTACATCTTACAATCAAGCAAGTGTGGAAGCCGAGATGATCAGAGAACTAAACAATAATTCCAAAGGTGTTAGACTTTCTTTTCATGAACACGGTCCATGCAGAGAGATGTACATCTACTAGTGTGCTACCAAGTGTTGTAGCGGCTATAACATCCCTCCAAAATTTTTCCTTAGATTCGTTTTGGAGCCTCCCTACCAACCATCCTTACCAACATGTCTTTGTTATATGGAATTTGCATCTACGGATAAACATATTTTCCCTAGTTGGGTAGCTACACCTAGAACAATAGAAAGAATTTAGTTTAACCTTTTCCTATAGTAGAAATATGAGATGAAGGAACTTACTTGTAGTCTTTTGCTTCCTTAATCCCCTTTGAATCGCTCCTATCACTCCCACTTGAACTAAACTCGCTCAATTGGTACCTGTATCAAGAGAAACAGAAACAAAAAACTATCATAGCATACATGATCTATATACTACAATCCAAGGTAATCAAGGGCATTGAAACACATGATCATCATAGATGTGTACAAAAATATGAGAAAAGGAATAAACTCTTTATTAGTGTAGAAGGAAGAGTATCACCCAATACATTTCGATCCTGTGCCACTCCTCCAGCTTTAGTCCAACCCTCGCCACATCAAAAGCACACTAATCCAGCAGCATAACATTGCTTGACATGAACTCAATTCTCAAACCAACAGAATTTCCTTACAAACTTCAGATCCTAGCCCCCTGATCACTATCATGAGTGGTCAATTTATAGGAAATGAGGGTGGTTTTGTCATAAATGAGGGTATTGAATGGATTTCCAAACATGGATTTAGTTTCCATGGAGCAAGGGATGAGAGGATAGGAGGTTAATGGATCCTTAGCCTATCCAATTTCGAGCTCATAGGAGGCGATAAGAGATGGCATCCCTCTAGAATGATCTAGTATCAAGGAATATTCCTAGAACACTATGCAAAGTTCACTCAATTTCACCCAGTGCGGGTCAAAGAGGGCCTAAGTGAATTGTAGTGAAAACTTGAATGAGCTTGCCTGCTCTGCAATGCATTTACCCCTAACCAAGGCTATGTTGGTGTCCTAAGGAGGCATTTCAGCAAGGCTTCGGGCTAGGAAACTTTCATGGAAGGAAGCATTCAATGTGATGACTTGTCTAGGGCATGGAACAACTAAATTAGGGTTTGATGAGTCCTAGTTGTACTGATCTAAATGTTGGGAGTGATGTGCCCAAATAGTCCTGTAACAGTCTTGCACATTCAAATACATAGGTTTCATTGGTTTTTTAGTGGCTTTCCAACCTATGCGTGTAAGTTTGTTTCACTCCCTTCACAGGTTGCCATTCTGGACATAGACTATTTTCTAGTTGAGACACTCCCCCAAAAAATTGTGCAATTCTGGAGTGAAACTAGCCTTCCCTCCATAAATTTCTCAAATGAGTTTGGAAGCCTACTAGGCTCCATAATTATGTAGAATAGTTAGGCAGTCCTCCTTTAGAAAACTAGGCAATTTGACCCAACACTGCAGCTCAACCAAGAAATTGTGTAATTCTAGGAGACAATCACCTGTTGACCTCAGAAATTGCGCAATCCCTCAGGGACGATCAGCCCAGCTCAGCCCAAAAACTGTACAAATTTTCATCGCAGGTTCACAGACCAATGCATGTACCTTCAGGATTAACAGGTTCCCTCCGGGACTGAGCAAAACTGATTTTCATGCATGGGTTTCTTTTCCCAAAATAGAAAAAGGAATCATGCAAATGGGCATCCCTAATTTTAGGGATCTATTTTTAGTAGTTGGGGTTACATGCAAATATCAGTTTAGAAACCTCTCGTCAAGTGTCGCTTTTTCCTATATTTGTGTCATGCACGTCATAACCTCGATATTATCAAAACTTATGAACCAGGAATTGCAAAGCTCATTACTCATATTGATCTTGCAACTCTAACATCCCACACTACATCCAGGAGGCTTCAGCACTTTCAACTTAGTTGTTTCAAGGTGAGTCTACTTCTCATGTCTTGTGTTTTGTTTCTGTCGCTTTTTGTGTTTCGCTTTGTGTAAGTGCTTTCTACTTGATTTCAGTGAGAGCTTTTTGTCGATTTAATGTATGTTAGCTTGTAGAAGCACCATTTCAGTTTTCGTTTGCAACTCACTGTTGTCACATGCATGACACTGTTTTGAACTGACAGTCGCCATTGTGGTGACTCGCTTCACACACATGCATGCTTTCCCATTCTCTGAATCCTAAACTTACTATTTGCATGCATGATCTTCACTCTTATTTACACTCAGTTTCACCATGCGTTCAAACTTCTCATGTTTTCAGTCGTCCGTCGATGAGTTTAGGCTGCCTTGGCCCGAAAATGCCTTTCCCAGCTAGAATTGCACATTTCTATAAGTGAAGGCTTTGCCTTCCCTCCAGAAATTGCACAAGTCTGGCCCAGCACTGACCTCCAGTCTTACATTGCATTATTCTGGGTGGCAGTACCTTGTGGCCCTAGAAACTGCGCAATGCAGTTTGCTAGTTTGCATGTCATTAGTGACTAAAATTGTGCATTGCGTAGTTTTAGTCCTCAGCAAGCTATCACGGACCATGTGTTGTGTAGTTCCAATAGTCAGTCAGCCTCCCAGTAGCCCGAATTGTGCCTTGTGCAGTTTTGGTAGTCAGTCTCCAAGCCTTGTGGTGAAAATTGTGCAATCTTCACAGACAGTCACACAGGTATGTTGCATGTCATTGCTCCAGTTTGTTTTGGTTTTCAACTGAAAGATTTCTTTCCATGAGTGTTTCGATGTATCTAGGTATCACAAGTGTTCATCTACCTCTTAGAATCACAAGTACAATGGATTCTAGGAGATCAAAATCAAAGAAACTATTGAGAGCGCAACTAGGGATGAAGTCAATCAAGTGTCTATCAACTTGCCTATCTATGAAGACATCAAGTTGTTCATGGACAAGGATATCAAGATGAAATGGCAGCAGCGTCACAGCAAGAAGCACCATCAGCATCAGTAGAAGGTAGGACACCTGCATGTGACAAATGCAAGGGTAAGGTTGTTGACAGCACAGAGGCAGGGAAAAGTTGCAAGTTCAAGCAAATCCACTTGTGATGAAAGTAGCTTTGGAGATTGAGGCTATGAGGCGACGATGCAACAAGAGGATCACACAAAGGTAGAGAGAGAAACAAAGAAGGAGTTGCAGGTGCTAAAGTGGAAACTCAAGGAAGAACAAGAGCTGCACAGATGAGAGACAAACTTGTAGCAAGAACAGGTACAACAGGAGGCTTAACATACACAGACTGATGAAACTGCACCCATACATGTTATCAAGCTAGCAAAATATCTGGCATAGAGAAAACAGGATGATCAGTGTCATCGATTGCATGCAAGGGTGTTCACGAGCATGGATGTCATTATACGCACGCATGCAATCCCACCCATCGGCACACTCATCGAGGCAAAGACAACAACCAAGTCTGACTGGAGCTGAACATGTATGTTGACAAGTCAATGCGCATAGTCACCAATACACACTTGGAGATCAGCAAAGACACTATACATCTGTATGCTATTGGTCCATCTGTACTCAATATAGTGATACGCATGTAATCAAACGAGTTGGATAGAGGAGTCTTATTGATGTACCCAGATGCAACAGGGGCAAGAGTTCTCTTTCAGTAGGATGTCACCATTGAGCACACAGACACCATCACAAACGACCAAGATTGGCATCAGTTCACCACCGTCGATCATCTCAAGGATGTCAAAGAGTTGGTCTTACCACAACAGTCCGAGTGTTAGTGATAACTTACATGGCTTGCTCAAGCCTATTTTGTCTCACATGGGTACATGTGCAGATTGTGTGTAAAATATTGTAAACTGGGAGTCTAAGTATAGATAGTTGAATGTAATAGTCATAGAGTAGTTGAAGAGTCATAAGGGTAGGTGAAGAGTCATAAAGGGGGCAGTCAAGCGTCACCCCACCCTTTTCTATTTATAGTACCTCATAACTCATTGTAAGGGATTTTGGGCAGTCAAGCTTCTAATAAGAGTATCTTAGAGAAATCTTGGAGAGTATTGTAACGAGCCTTGGCTTCTCCATAGTGCAGATCTAGTACATCTCTTTAGAGGAGCAGGAGATAGTGACTGTAGCGTTCCTTTATCGGGGTTAGTGGTTGTTCATGGTTGTATTGTATGATTGGAACTTTCACTTCATAATATAATAGAGCCATCACATTTCATGCATATGTTGTTATTGGATTTCAGTTGACTTGGTTACTCTAATGATATATGTATATGTTTGCTTATGCATGTATGTATATGTATGTATGAATCCTATTGAGATGTGTTGTTGGTTTCACAATCACTTTGGATTGTTGGTTCGCCTGCCTTCCAGTTCGTGATGCATTTTTACTCTTGTGTTCCTTCCAAGTTGCGTGTTTACACATGTTTCCAAGGGGCGCACTCATTCCACCTTTCATGTGTTAGAACCATTAATGTACCTTCCTTGACTTGTTGTGCATGTCAAACCCTTTCTACCAACAAGTACATCTTACTTACCTCTGCGTGCAACCGTGGTCAAGGCAATACCGTACGACCCATTGTTGGGACTTCTACACCAAATGGTCTAAGGTCTAGTTGGGATTTATTTCCAGGGAGATCCCCTGACATGTTGGCGGGTCCAACACCATCAACACATTCATAGAAATGTTTACTTGGTTGTCCCTTTCTCATTTCGATTATTCATCTTCACCCTTTTCTTCTTATTCTTAGTTTCCTAGTTACTAGAATCAAGACTTTCACCAAGCGAATAGGAAGGGATGAAGAAATAGTAGTTGAAGAAGGAAAAGAGTCAATTTTAGGATCAATTTGACATTGATGATTTTCAGGTGGAGGACTACTTGGTTGAGAATCAATTTAGACATTCAGAACCTAGGAGGTCAAAAATAACCAAATTGGTAAACCAATGGTAAATCTGGGAAAGGACAACATTACCATATAAGGAGCACCAATATTTTGAAAAGAAGGAAGAGGACCAGGATTCCCATCAAAGGGGTTTCCTTCATTGGTGGACTCAAGAATTTTTTCCATTAGTCTCAACCTAAGTTCTACTAAGGAGTTATTTCATGGTGAGGGTGTTGGTCTACAATCAATTAATTAATTTTAGAAATTAAAGACACAAATAAAACAAAATAGGAGTAACTAGGGAAAAAAGGTTTACCAAGAAACTGTGAATTATAGAATACATTTCCATTACGTGCAGTAACTATCCCCGAATGTTGTGTTCGGTGTATCACATTACACAAGGTGTCCGACTCAGTTACCTATAGCACGATAACAACCTATAGGGGACTTCCAAAATATACCTAGAGGTGCATGAAAGCACAGTCTGTAGTAGTGTTGTCTCATGCATCATGTATGATAGGAAGCATTCCCATATACTTATTTTGCATGGAGCGCCATCCAATATACCCGAAGGTACATGAAGAAAAATCTAATACACTTACATATGTGGAATACCAACTACCTCCAGAATGTAACTCAGACATGTAATGACATCTCCTATGTTTAAAGATGCTGGAACATGTCTCTAGCCTAGACCTCTGGGTGTGTTGTTAATGTTCCAAATGCTCCTTATATTGATTGAGTAACTTTTACAGTTGATCTTGAATTAAGTTTCATTTTCAAGGCTCATAGGAGGAATTTACCTGAATTCCCCAAAATGCAATCTAGCATGATAATAAGAATTCTTTTATTTTCAATGAAATTGTATCCACAAAAGGGAAGAAATAAAGAGTTATGCTACACATAATAATGGAGCAAACAAAACTTCCTAAGTAGGTATTTTTAATGCAACTGTTCCAATTTAAATTCAAAACCATATAAGATTAAAATAATGGAAATTTTCTTGTCTTTCCTCTTAATCTTCAAATGAAATAAAAACTAAGATGCAGCTAGGTAACTGATAAAATAAATCACACTGAATATGAATGTAATATCAATTTTTTCAAGCCAACCAATGATCAAGAAAAATGTTCACCAAAGACCTAATTAATAGGAACAAAGAAAAATCCAAAGAAATTCTCATCAAAAGCTATAAAAATCAAAATAAAACATAACGTATGTTTTTTAGAGACAGAGACAAACTGAGAGACTCAAGGAAAATTATTGGACCAAAGAAGAAGAAAGAGCAAGGAAGAAAAGTACAAATATTTTGCATCCTACATGATCAATGCAGGTGCAAAATAGGAAATAATGCACTGCATCGTAGGTACAATAAAAAAAAGGTGTGTTGGGGTGCTCTGTCTCAGAACATAGAATGTCTTGAGGATGTTTTGGTCAAAACACAACACAAGAAACACAACCAAGATCAAAAATGTGTTTTCCTAAGGTCAAACATTGTCAGAATAAGTCAATTAAGATCGCTTTAAGAGGTGAAAAAATGCTAAGGTCAAGGAAGTCACTAATGGAAATATCCTTACCCAGTGAAGTCGCCAATTTGTTATATGGAATTTCACTTCTGCTGACAAAAATGAATTCACTAGATGTATTGGTTTAATCTAGAACAATAGAGGAAAAAAAGAGACAATGTTTTCCTTAAAGAGATTGGAATATGTAAAAGGAACTTACTTGGAATTCATAATAAGTCCTCCTCTTCATTTTTCCCATAAGCTCCAATCCTAGCTCCACACACTATAAATGGAACTTGCAATAATGACTTAAATAAGAAAAGGAACTACAATATCGACATAGCATAATCCAATATTTCTAGTCAATGAGTCAACATGGCATTGAAATACAAGAGCATAAACATAACACAAGTATAGGAAAACATGATTCTGTTTATATTAATAAATAAAGGAGAGATTTACAACCATGTGTATAAGTTGACTTTGTAGATGTGTTTCCCCACTTGACAAGTCCTTCCTTGTCACAAAGAAAACATTCACACTCAACCCTAATGAAAATGGATGATGATTCCTTAAGCTCAAAGAAGTAGGATGAGGGCACTAGCAATCTCCAAAATCCAAACTAATAATCTCCAAAATCCAAACAAAACTCCATGGGAGGCAATAATTTATAAGGTAAACATGGTAGTTTAGGATTTACCAATCTAGATTTGAGATCCACTTATGGGGGAGGATAAGCTCAAGGGATAAGAGATAATACCACTAAGGTAGGATTAAAATTGAATTTGAGATCTATATCCATGGTAAATAGTTGACACCACCTTAGAAGCTTCTGGAAGATGAAGATTAAAAAAACAATAAAAATTCCTGAAATTCTAGAATCAGCACACCTATAGAGGGGAGCAACATGCGTTGATCAGTGACAATGCTTAGGTATGAAACTTATACCCAACAATGGTAGACAAGAACACAGAGTGCATTGGGCCTAAAAACATGGTTTTTTAGCAAATAGACCCAGGAACACAATTTTTTTGGAGAAATGATGCTTAGGTATTTTCAAAGGGAATATGAAAAAGTGTTCATGTATGTTGATTGATCCAGTTTTCAGGCCTATTGAGTAGATGTGACAGAATGGCCTATAGAAAGGATCAATTAGTGACTTAATGTCCCACTATTGGGGCTATTTTTTCACTGTTGTAATCATGTATCTTGGAAATTTCACTTAATATATGAAGCTCTCAGAGTTGGCACACTTTCATGCATATGTTGTGAATGATTGTAAGACTATTTGTTCATTGATTGTAGTGTATGGTTATGTTTACACATACTAATTAAAATGAACTATTTCGTTAGTGTTGGTATCCATCTTCTTGGATGTGTATTATAACTTGATTTTATAATCATTTTTATGTTGTGATCTACTTTACGGGTTAACTAATGATTATTTCCATGCTCTTGTGTGTCTCATTTAGGACAGTAATATTAGTTTTCTTCTAGAGGCTCACTCTCTCTTTCCCTTCCGTGAAAGTACCTTATATACATTAAAATTGTATGTCTCACGGTGTCAACTTGCTTGTTTCAAAGATTTCCTGGATGGTCTCTTATGATGATAATTACAACCAAGAAAAATCCCTAATACTAATGGTGGTCAGGCCTATTATCCGAATGGGGCCCCTACAAACAATGTGAGGTCTAGTTGGGACTTCATAATGAGGAAAGCCCCATTGTTGGTGGATTTCCAACACCATAAAAAAGTGGCAATAGAAGGAGGGTCGATGATAAGCATAGCCCATTGAGTTTGTTTTGAATATCTCACCTTGAGTGGCTTATTCCCAAATCATAATATCAGGATGATTTTTTAATAGAATAAATCTTACACTCCCCGTGGAACTAATTTATAACTTGTCTCAATTAAAGTGTCATGGTGAGGTTGAAATATCTATAACTGAGCATACATCTCAATTTCTTAAGTTTTATGATTTTTATGAACTGAACTATGAATATGTTGCTTGTAAATTATTCACCCTCACTCTTGAAGGTTGAGTTAAACTATGGTTTCATAGCTTACCATCTGCTTCTATTCATTCATTTGAATAATTTTTCAAGGAGCTTCATCGATCCTTTGACATGTAGGATTACCAATATGTTTATAAAAGGATTAATCAAATTTGAATGGAATTTGATGAATCAGTAGAGGATTTTTCTAATAAATTTATTCACTTATGTTATGAATTTCCCGAAGAATATGTGTATTAGGATTTTTCCAAGGAAAAGTTTCAGCATTTTATTCAAATCTCTTTAAAAAATTGCGAATTTGAATCTTTAGTTGATTGTGCTCTCCCAAATTTTATTAATCATAATATGTCTATAATATGAGAGGCAAAACTGAATTCCCCTTTTTTCCCTTGTCCTCCTCCATTTTCATTACCTAACGAGGTAGTCTTTGGTGCTATTGTTGAAGTCAGGAAATATGAAAATCAAATTTTTGAGCCACTTCTTCCACCATATTTTGCTTCCCATGGTCAAGATATTATCCAAGAAAACTTCCAATGTCCTAATAAAACCATGGAGCCTAAGGTGGAGGTTGATCCCTTGACTTTTCAAGATCACATTAATGCACATAATCCTAATCCTGAATCTGTTTCAATTGAAAGTATTATTTCTTCAAGGGATATATGTCATCCTCTATCACTTACACCTCATGGCTTTTGGTACCCTAATTCACCTTATCAATTTTCTTCACTAGAAAGTTCTTAAGGTACTCTCAATTCTCAATTCAATGGTCCAAGTTTTACTCAAGTACAAGCTGGTCACATTCCACAAGTAGAGGAGCAGCAGGGTGAAGATGATTTTAATCTCCCTTTCCTCTTTCAAAGTCCTCTATGTCAAGATGTCATTCATTCATTCTTGACTGATCTAAAATCTTGTGATCTTGTCAACCAATGAACTGAAATCAATATGCTTAATCAAACTAAAGACTTGGACAACCATCATCCTAATAAAAATGACTCCATTGATATATATATGGTGATGAATGCCTAGGTACACCCACTGATTTCTTGATTTCTCAAGTAGGCCCTGATTTAAAGGTTTAAATATATAATCTAATATGGTCAAAGAAGATTATCTTATGTGAATTTCTTCTTCAATTCACTAACCGTTGTGCCTTCTTGTTCCTAATGAATTTACTTGTGGTGAAAATATGCCATGCTTTTGGAATTCACAAACTAATGAGCATATTTTTTAATTAACCCATGATGGTAATTCTGAATGTGGCTAGGAAGAAAATAGTGAAATTATTAAGCATTAATCCCATGCCTTGCAATTTGTAGTCATGCATGAGGATACTTTCTTAATTCAATTTTCTAGACATTTCTCTAATTTATACATCCTTTGATATGCAATCGTAAGAAACTTATTACTTGAGCAATATGTTCCTTGAGGTGGAAAAATATGATCAATCCAGTGATGTAGATGGTTTCCATTTGGATAATAGTGATCTTTTTTAAATAACCGATAGTAGTTGTCCACATAAAATTCACGATTTGACTCAACTCTCAAAATATTTGTATTCAACATTTGAAAGTTCAGGAAATTTCCGGGGAGTCGAGACACTTCAACTCTCATTTATAGTTATGTCAGGTTCTCGCAATCTTGATGGGGTCTTGAACTAGGTCAAATTTATATTTTCTCACATAATTATTTTCTCTGCATTATTTCACCGGATGTAAACTCATTCTTGAAAGATTTTCAATGTTTCCAAGATATTTTTTCTAAATTTTAAGATTTGGTTTCTGATCGGATGGAGATTTATGTTTCAATTAATTCATCTTCATGTAAACATCTTGTATTGAACCGTGGATTGGAATATATATATTTCATGGATGCACAGAGCTACGAAATAAATCTTCTTCTTTATCGAGATAAAGATTATCATTTACCAAAGGATTTATACATATTAAGTGATTCTGTGAATAATTATCTCCTAGTATTTCTTGTGAATGCTATGAAGCTAATCATTTTCATTATTGCATGATCAATCCTTTTGAGTATCATCCAATGCTTGAATCATTTAATGGATCAAAAACCCCATGTTGATATTGATACTATATTTGATCTGACATATCCTTCTAACATTTCTCAACATGTTATTCTAATTGGTTTCCCAAATTTACAAGGCCAACAATTGTTTTTAATTCCCGAAACTTTCATATTACTAGTTTGGTATGGAATTGGATACATAGGAAATTGATCGAGAATCAAGAATCTTATATGTTAACCTGCCAGTTTGATCATAATAGTGGGTCTAACAACTGTGATTCAAATAATCATTTTCCCACTAGTATATTTGATGATTTTTTTTTTACATCATTTGATCTTGTTGAACTCGTTGATCTTTATGATTTATCATTTCACTGTTCAGACACTTGACAAGTAATTGAGGAACTTCAGTCTTTGCTTATGGTTATGTCGGGTTCTCATTATCTTGATAAGGTTTTTGAATGTGATCACGTTATCTTTACTTTGCAAGATTCTCGCCATGATTCAAATGCAGTAATTGAAAGTTAATTCTCCCAAAAGTTTAAGGGTTTTCAAAATAATTGTTTTGAATTCCATGATTCAATCTATGATTGGTTGGAAACATCATACTTAGTAAGCTTTGTTGTTAATAATAATTTTCTATCTTTCTTGAAGTTTTCTAAGAATGAGAACACCGATGATCTGGATTTAAATAGGAACACATTGTATTATAGAGATAACCATAAATATAGGGATACATCAGAAATAATACTTCATTTCATTAATGTAAAATACTAAAATATGCTTACAAACAGAAATGGAAATAAACTAGCTCGGGCGATGGTAGCTCATTTCTGAGGATAGGTGTGGCGGCTACATGCCTATGAACTATCTTACAATGAGGCTCGAAGGCCAAATTATTGTTGAGAAACAATGCAAAACACTAAACATCCAAAACCCTAACCCTAGGAGATGAAGCGCCAAAATATGGGCCCCTTTTTGGGTAAATTGGTACATCAACTTCCCAAGGTCGTAACTTTGGCATACGATCTGCGTTTGACACACAAAATACCTCGCTAGAAAGATCTATTTGAGGACTACAACTTTGGGATAAGAAACATCAATCCATGGACCCATGTTGCCCCTAGTTTTCCCAAAAAATGTCGTTTAGGGCCTCAAAACGGCTTCGGAAGTTTAGGACCCAAAAAACTGCTAAAAATAGTATATTGTGCTATAAATAAGGAAACTAAAAAACTAAAAGAAATAATGGTGGGTGTCCAAGTGGAATCGATGGGTGGCCACCAATATCCACCTGGATCATTCCTCCCCCTTAGGAAGCATTGGTCCCCATTGCGTTGAGTTCCTCCATGAGATGAGGAAACTTCTGTTGAACTTGGTACCTAGTGAGCCACTTGCCCTGGTGAAGGAGTTGACCTGCTTTGACAACTCGATACAGTTGGATCTTCTGTTGGCAAGTATGCTTTATCTGCATGTCCATGATCCGATCAATTGTAGCTTGTTCCATGCAATTTGGATTTAACTTTGTTGGTGTGAGCTTTTGTGCAATGTCAGATGTGTCTAGTAAAGGTGGAATGTATGGCCAAAGGAAATCCACATTGAACACTGGTTGCAGGCCAAGGAATGGTGGAATGGTGAGCTCAAATGCATTGTCTCCCATAGCCTTTGTAATGGTGTAAGGACCATATCAGAGTGGTATGAGTTTCTGATAGGCTCCAGTGAGGTGTTCCTTTTTCAAATTCTTAGTAGAAGGAAAGCGCGACATGTAATCCATGGAGATGGATTCCCAAGGTCGACTAGGGGTAGAAAGTGGAGTATAGAGGCCTTGCTTCTTGATGGTTGGTTTGGCAATGGTGCAGGCAGTGCAGGATCTGATGTACTTCGACATCCTATCCAAGATTCAGCCATTAGAAATACTTCTGCAGTACTGCCACCATTTTCTCGACCCCGAAATGCCCAGTAAGTCGACTGTAGTGTGCTTCCCAAATAATCTTGGCACGCTCACTTGAAGGAACACAAAAGTGACCCAGCTGGCATAAAAGTTCATCCTGGAGGTGAAAATATGGAATATTTTGACCCTCTAATAGTGTCTGGTATGTGTGGCTGAATTTTGGGTCGCTGTTGTAGAGAAGTGGCTAATCAAAATTCTCGTGCCCACAAGAGTTGAGCACGGTGGCTAACGCCATGATTGAGGCAATATGCAACATTATTGGTGCTACCCTTCTTATACTTGATATTCAAATGGAATTGTTGCAGGTATGTGGAACACTTCTCATGGCAATCATTCTGTGAATTCCCTTGCATCTGTATGAACTGCAGGGGTCGGTGGTCTGTGTGGATGATTGTTTCCTTCCCCAAAATGTAATGCTTCCTTTGTCAGTAGGCCTGCACAATGGAATACATCTCTTTGTCATAAGTGGGATACTTTCAAACTGTGTCTGAAAGTGTCTCACTGTGATATTCCACTAGATGCCCGTGTTGAGTAAGGACTGCCCCAACAACATAGTCAGATCCATTTGTCTCGATCTGAAGTGGTTGTTGCAAGTCTGGAAATGTGAGAACTAGTGCTGAGTAGAGGTGATGTTTCAACTTTTTGAATGCCTTCTATTGAAATTCAGACCAAAAGAATTTTTATTTCACTCCTCCCTTGGTGACTTGACTAATGGCCAAGTGATATGAGAAAATCCCAACATGAACATGTGCTAGAAGTTGGCAAGACCTAGAAAGTTGTGGAGCTCTGTCAGAGTGGTTGGAGATGGCCAATCTCGAATGACTCGGATCTTGGTTGGATCCACATGCACCCCCTGTTCATCAATAAAGTATCCCAGATACTGAACTTGGGTCATGCCAAAAGTGCATTTCTCCAAATTGGCACATAACTTGTGTTGCCGCAGTGTTTAGAGAACCTATCAGATGTGGTGGAGGTGTTCTTCCCAACTCTGGCTGAAGATCAAGATGTCATCCAAGTATACCACTACAAATGAGTTGGTGAATGGCTGTAAGATATCATCCATTATCCTCATGAAGGTTGCAGGATAATTTGTCAACCCGAAAGGCATAACCAACCATTCGAAAAGGCCATCCTTGTCTTTGAAGGAAGTCTTCCACACATCAGAGGGTTTGATTGGTACATGGTGATATCCTGACTTCAAATCGATCTTGTTGAAATTTCCCCTTCAGTTGGTCTACAAGGTCATCAATCCATGGGATCAGGTACCTATTCCAGAGAGTGATCTATTTCAGTGCCCGATAGTCAATATAGAGTCTCCAAGTCCTATATTTCTTTTGTACCAACACGATTGGGCTCCCACATGGCGATGAACTCGATCAGATGCGACCTTTTTGCAACAACTCCTGAATCTGCCTCTTGATTTCATCGTTCTCTAGAACATAGTGCTAATAGATTGGTCCATTGTGCAATGGTGCACCTGGGGTTAGATCAATGGAGTACTTGACCTGATAGTGCAAAGGAACCCCTGCGAGGGAGGTGAAGATGTCCTTGTACTCCTCCACGACCTTGTCCATCTGTAGTTATTGTGCAGAGGGGCCCTGTCTTGAGGTTGTGACCACCATCTTCTTCTTTCATTAAGGGCATATCATTACGAAAACAAATTTCCTGGTTTTGGAAATGAACTTACTACATTGTTCTATAGTAACCAAATAGATGGCGGTAGGTGGTGCTATCTCTGTTATCTAGTACAACTTATTTCCCAAAGTAACCATAACAGCATGAGGCCTTGACTCATATATACCATGTCACTTCCACAAGTATGGTTAGCCTAATAATACATCACAAACATCAAGGGGAGCAACGTCACACAATACCTCATCTGTGAAAGGCTTGATGTCATATGGAAGGTGACACTGCTAGCTCATGCGAAGATCCCATCCTTGTTGAAGCCACTCGATGGTGTACGGTTGTGGATGTGTTGTGTTCGGTAAGCCCAGGCACTTCACGACCTCTATCAAAATGAGGTTCTTTTTTCTACCGTTGTCGATAATGAACTATAACGGGAGCCCTTTACCCACATCTGGGAGTGGAAGAGGTGCTCCTCCTCCTTTGGATCTTCGGGTTCCTCCTTTTGGATCTTCGTGGTGGCAACGATGGCATTAGGCTCTGCATCAATAGTTTGCTTCCCTTTGTCGTTCCCCTTATTGGCTTTTGACTCAAAATCTAAACATACATCTGATTTTGAAGACTTTAGCTCAACCACGAATGACTGCTTGGACTGACACTCACTTGTGTTGTGAGTGGAGCTCTTATGGAACTCACACCACTTTCTCGTGTCCTTCTTCGGCTTCGTAGTGTTGTTATTTGCTTATGGCTTGGCGGGTTGTCCTGGGCCACCCCGCCTTGGCTTTTTTATTTGTTCAGTGGTTTGGGGGTGCCTTTCCCTTGCTTCAGATTTGCAAATCCAAAGTCTCGCTTCTTCTATTTAAACTTATGCTCGATCTTAACAACATATCGGTATGCCATGCCAAGCGAGAAGATTTCTAGGAACTCCAACTCATCCTAGATTTACCTATGTAGGAAGCCACAGTATTTGAGTACCAAATGCAGCTCAGAATCCTTGATACCCATCTTTGTGTGAAGGGTATGAAAAATATTTGTAAACTCTGGCACGTCTTGGTCCCTTCCCTGCCGGAGCGTGGTCCACTTTATGTATTTATCTTCATAGCTTCTGATAGGGTTGTACTACTCCTTGATGGAATTCCGAAATGAATTCCAAGTGGGTGTGGATGAAAACAGTGAGGTCGTACTTTCATCCTTCTGCTCGCAATAGGTTTCCCACTAGTCCTTGATGTGGGGCACGACTTTGAGAAGAGAAAAAGTAATCTTTTCCCGGCTGGAAAAATCATGAAAAGAAAAATACCCTTCTAGCAGATTTAACCATTTATCTATAGTGTCTACATCTATCTGACCCTCAAATATGGGAATGTCAAAGTTAACTTGTACCTTAAAGGGTGTGGTGCTTCCATAGTAACTACTGGAAGTAGATGTGTCGCCCTTGGGTAGCCGCTGAAGGATCTAGGAAAAGTTGTCCATCATTGTGTTCCTTTGTCACTCGAGGGCCTCTTCAAGAAATATTTTGATAGGATCTCCTGCCCCCTCATCTTTCTTTTCATCCACCATGGGAGGCCGTCGGGATTTGCAAGGCTGGTCTTGCAAAGGTTTGACTAGTTCAAGCCCTAACTCCTTATATCCCAACCTCGTTGGGACATGCAAAGAAAAACAGAGAAAGAGAAGACTACTCTGATACCATTGATCCAGATTTAAACAGGAACGCAAAAAATTATAGAGATAACATTAAATATAGAGATATAGCAGAAATAATACTTCATTTCATTAATGTAAAATACTGAAATATGCTTACAAACATAAATGGAAATACACTAGCCCGGGCGATGGTAGCTTATCTCTGAGCAGAAATGTGGCGGCTACATGCCTTTGAACTATCTTGCAATGCGGCTCAAAGGCCTATTTATTGTTGAGAAATAATGGAAAACCATAAACATCCAAAACCCTAACGCTAAGAGATGAAGCGCCAAACTATGGGCCCTGTTTTGGGTAAATTGGTACATCAACTTCCTGGGGGCGTAACTTTGGCATATGATCTTCGTTTGACATGCACAATACCTCGTTAGAAAGATCTATACAAGGACTACAACTTTGGGATGAGAAACATCCATCCATGGACCCATGTTGCTCCTAGTTTTCCCAAAAAACGTCATTTAGGACCGCAAAATAGCTCCAGAAGTTCAGGACCCGAAAAACTGCCAAAAATAGTAAATTGTGCTACAAATAAGGAAACTGAAAAACTGAAAGAAACAATGGTGGGGTTCCAAGTGGAATTGGTGGGTGGCCACCAATATCCACCTGGATCAACCGTTGAAGGTACATTCACAAGATGCTTTCAAGATTTGTATCATTGTTCTAATAAAAAAGGTAGGGTTGCAGATTGGTTAAAGATAACATTTATGGAACATCTTTCTGCTAGTCGAAAATACCTTTAATTTCTTGAGCAAGGTATTCAAGTTCACATCTTTATTTTTGCACGTTTTTTTATATCATTTCCAATTGATCATATCTTCTTCATGTAATTCAGGAGCAACTTGTATGGTTACATTGGAAATTTCACCACACTTATCCCTAAACTTCTAGCCGGTTAGGTTAGGAGTAGGTCTAGTCAAATTTTAGTTTTATTTTACATTACACTGAGCCTGCATTTTTCTTTTCATCTAGCCTTTGCATTTGCTTTCTTTTCTTTCTTTTTTCCTTACATATTGTTTTCCATTTAGTCTCACATTTTCTTTGTTCTTCTAATTTGTTTCCTTCTTGTCTAGTGTCTTTCTTTCATTTCTTCTTTAATAAGATCATGCATGAAAATTTCTCTTGTTTGGCTCAAACGATATGGTGGTGGAGCTTTAAAAGTGAAATTATTAACAATTATCAATGCTTGCCTAGTCTTTGATCCTCTTATTTGTTTGGGTTTATATATCATTAAAATTCAATGATGACTGGATGTAAAATACGATTCATTCCAGACATAAAACCTTTGGTAGAACTACAAAACCCATGACTACTTTAGGATCTTGATTCCTAAATTGGCCTTGTAAACGAATGGTGTTATGACATGTCAACTCAATCGAGTAGAGAAGGGAAAGGAGAAAACTTTAAATGATCATATCAATTTCAAAGATAATTGAAATCCCTCAAACAAGGAAAAACCTCTCCTGCTTATAAAATACATCAGGATCCATCTTCCACCCAGTGAAATAAAAGTCTAATAAATGTTGAATCATATTGAAAATAAAATAAAGGATGAATAAGAGAAAGGCTTCTTGTGCAAATAGGTGAAGCAAGCAACTTCGTCGGGGTACTGAACAAGCCTGCTAGCAACGAAGAAATGCTTGTGATTCCTTGAGGTGACTTTACCAGTATAAAAAAGCTCGTTGGTAGCGGAGAAACACTGGGTGAAGTGCTTAACTTTTAATATCAAAATCTCATGAATACTTATTATCCCTCTCCCCTATCGAAACAATTGAGGTATGACTAGTCTTGTAAATGTGTTTAAAGCCAAGAAAGGGTTGGGAGAGACTATATCTTTAACCAAGATAAGTGGTAAAGATGGGGTGATCTACATGGTGAATCAATATTTCCTGAAAGGTTAAGACTTTGTGCTTAAAGATATACCTAAACAAAGAAGCTATAGTTCTTCCAATATGTTGCCACGTGTTGTTTCTACAAAAAATACCCTCCAAATGTTTCTTACAGTTGAATTTTGGAGCCTCCTTATGGTCGTGTCATATTTTGGTTATGTTGATCAAGTTTTCTAGTCCCTTTGTGGGAATTATAAGTGATGAATTACTTGCTTTCACATGCCTAACTCATGATGTCTTCACAAGCATACTCTTTCTAAATAGGCCTAGAGGTTCATGAGCCAAGCATTGTGAAACCCTTAAGAATAATCACTGTGCAGTTCCTGATGACAATGGATGTGTAGTTCCTTATGATAATAACTACGTAGTCCCTTGAGGATGATTATTGTGCATCTATTGAAGACAATGCCTACATAGTTCTTTAAATCATTACTTGCACAATATATGGAGATATCATTGTGTAGTTCCCACAGACAATGAATGTGCAAGCTTGATGGATAGTGACAGTGTAAGGGCATCCTTTGAAGATGGTGATTGCACATCTTTTGTTGACAATGAGAATGTATTTCTACAAGTTAGTTAATTCACTCTTTTCTCCTAGTTTAGGACATGCATAAAGCAAACTCATTAATATTAACCCTAACTATATGTTTTTTCTCCCAGTATAAAGACTCTAGTCCAAAGCTCATCATCATATCCATGTTTAACTTTTGAGATCTATGCACTGCTGGAGTATAGGGAGAATTCCTCCACTCTTGGATGCAAATGCTCGATCTTCTAAGTGAGTATCTCAATTGTTTCTTTTATTTTTTCAAGTGTCCTTTCACTTTATTTTTCTCTTAAATGTGTCAAGTTTTTTTGATCCTTTGCAAGAGTTTCCTTTGGCCTACTTATATTCTTTCATGTGTCTTTTTCACCTTTGCGTACAGTACTACTTTCATCTTCTCTCACATATTTAAAGAGAACCATGGCACACTTTATAGAGGCATCTCTAGCACTATTCTCTTACACTAGTTGATGATATTTACCATTAGAATATGTGCTGGAAATTTTCTCCTCTCATAGTGCACTTTTCAATTTCAGTCAACACTTGTATTTCCACTTGCATTTTAAGCATTGTAATATTAAGTTTTAACTGTCACACTCATAAATAAGTGTTGTTTTTTTGTCATTTCAATTTATATGTATCATTGTTGGCTATTGTATGTTTCTTTACCTTGTACTTATGGTATACATGTATTTGATCTGTCTTTGCAACTAGCTTGAATGTCTTTCTCCCTCTTGTCCCATTGATCCCACACTTCGCCATTTTTTAATCTCTTCTTAGTCCTCCTGTTAGGAACAAGTTATGAAATCTATAACCCTTGACCAGGTGATGAAAATTTCTCATTCATAAGCCCCATTGATGCAATATGTAACTCCTATACTTGTTCACTGAGACTTCACAGGGATAACTCCCATTATTGTGCATTGAGTACCTTCATAGTATATCCATTGAACCCTTGATGTTTGTACTACCTCACTACACTAAGCCTTGGTCAGTGTTGACCTATATTTCACATTGAACACTTCTAGGTGGTAGTAAGGAATTATTCATTCCCTTGCAATGGAAAATTGTGTAATGTGAAATATCTCTTCCTTTCATGGTTCAGTGAGCATCTTCTACACATTGTGACTTATCCTTCTACTGTTTACCTCATCCAACCGTGAAATCCTCTGACCAAGTGAGCCTCTTACTATGCATTGCATAGTTCTAGTGGAAAATAAGCCCAAATTTAGGTCACTACAACCCTTAACTTCTCAATCCTTGGAGTATTCTGCTCAATCACTGCGTACTAAGTAGTTACAGTGTTGAGTCTTACCATCCTACTGACTCAAACATCTCACTGCATAGTAAATTTTCCTATATTTCCTCCTACTATACCTTTTATAGTGCTAGTGGATAGTGGGGTCATCCCTCAGTCCCTGTGAATCTCAACTATGCAATCTATGCCTCCTCTTCATTGAGCAGTGCACACTATGCATCCTCAGTCAGCAAGCTTATCACCTTGTCTCTTGGACTTTCCCACTATGCAGGACCTTCATAAGCCTTCCCTAATTGTACATTGCACAGTTTCAGAGGATAATGTGGCCATCCTTTAGTCCCTATAGTGTTGAATTGTGAAATCCCTAGTCTCTCTCTCAAAACCATTTCTAGTTGCCTCTTCGTAATCAGTATATTGTATAATAAAGCACAAATAAAATAGGTGATAATGGGACGAAAGTTGTCTTAGCATTAGTGAATTCATTTTCAGGTGATATCATTTTACAATGGAAAGATGATGTCAAAGGGTTAGTGAGGAGAGGTCACAAGGAGGACACCTGTCAAGATGAGACACTGAGATGTTATCATGCAAGAGTAAAGGATTCTTTGACCAAGACAAAGAGATAGAAACTCAAGCTGAATTGGAAGGTTCCAACACTTATCTAGACCCTTTGGAGGGTGAATATGGAATACAAGGAAAGATCTGTCATGAAGAAGTAAAAGTCATAGAAGTAAATAAAAAGATATTTTAATTAATAAAATGAAGTCTTATCTCACCATCACCAAGTCATGGATTCTCAAGGTGTCACCACAAAATTCATATGTGACAATGTAATTTTCCACATCACTTGTGGAATGTAATTATGAAATATCCAAAATGAGAAAATGTAAAATGTACGAAAGCCCAAGGGTCCCACATGGAATGTGAAAAGTCACTAGAAATTTATAGGGTCATGTAGAAGCTCAAAGGTCATAGAGAAATTCAAAAAAGTCATAGTAGATGCTCAAGAGTCATGAGGGGGGTCAAGAGCCATGTGGTAGGTGGGATATGGAGAGTTGCCTCATTTGTTATAAATAAATGCTCATAGCTCAATAGGGAGGACTTTGGACTTTTCACCTTGGCTTCTCTAGCTTGGCATATAAGAGAAGATCATTCTTTGGAGGAGCAAGTAGTGACTTAATGTTCCACTATTGGGGCTAGTGTTGCATCATTGTAATCATGTACCTTGGAACATTAACTTAATATATGAAGCTCTCATAGTCGACACACTTTCATTCATATGTTTTAAATGATTGTAAGATTATTATATCATTGTTTGTAGTGTATGTTTATGTTTACACATACTAATGAAAATAAACTTTTTCATTAACGTCGGTATGCATCCTGTTGAATGTGTGTTTTAACATTCTTTTATGATCAATGTTATCTTGTGAACTACTTTGCAGGTAAACTAATAATTCTTTCCATGCTATTGTGTGTCTATTTTAGGATAGTACTATTACTTTTATTCTAGAGGCTCACTCTCTCTTTCTCTTTTGTGAAAGTAACTTATATACATTGCTATTGTATGCCTTATAGTGTCAACTTACTTGCTTATTTCAAATATTTTTTTAATGATATCTTATGTTGTATAATTGCAACCAAGGAAAATTCCTAAGTATAATGGTGGTCGTGCTTGGATGGGGCTCCTATTCCAAATAATGTGAGGTCTAGTTGGGACTTCATACTAGGGAGACCCCCTTTGTTGGCAGATTTCTAGCACCATCAAGACATGGGTTGCCAAAGAACATTATTTCTAATAGGAACACAAAGTTTCTAGGTCATTTTTGGAGAACTTTATGGAGAAAATTAGGAACTAATCTCCATTGTAGTTAGACACACCATGCATAGACGAATGGACAAACAAAGGTGTTAAACAACATTTGAGAAATATTTTGAGGACTTAGGTAATTGAAAATCCCAAATAGTAGGACCAAGGATTTGTACAAGTAGAATTTACTTATTATTATTCACCTAATAGAAGCATGTGGTTAAGCTCATTACAAATTTTCAATCAAATCCATATTAGAGGAATTTATGAATTAAGGAATCTAAGAGAACAATAATTGAGAAGTGTTTATGGTGATATTTTATAGAAAATATGCATGAATTGTAGGAAAGATTCAAACAATAGCTACAAGATAGCAACAACAAGTATAAATAGAAAGTAGACATGAGAAGGAGAGAACTACATTTTGAAGTTAGGGATTTAGTTATGGGATACCTTCCAAAGGAAATATTTCCTATCGGGATATATAATGAACTAAGAATCAATAATATTGGGCCATGTAAAGTATTGATGAAAATTTATTCAAATGCTTATGAAATTGAACTTCTATAATCCAAATGCTTTTGGCATTTCACCAATTTTCATTGTTGCATATTTGTATCCCTATAAGGAAGAGGAGAAAATTGAAGCAAATGAACTTGAGAAAGTACAAACAGTTGAAAGGGAAATTCAACTACCTAAAGCAACACAAAAGGAAATTGAAGCAACGTTGGAAACATCTAGAGGTCAAGAAAATTTGCAGTATTTGGTCAAGTGGGAGAATTAACCAGATGAAGATTCAAAATGGATGACAACAACAAAGCTAGATAAATATGGTAAAAATGTGGAAGATCTCATTGGGTAGAGCTCATGAATAAGTTCTTATTTCTCGAGGAGTTTATGTAGTATCTTCTCTTCTAACTAAGTCAAAAATTGAACTCAAAGTCTCTTAGGATTTATGAGAGGAAGTTTGGTTTCTAATAGTCATTACAATTTTAATTTTTATTATTTTCCTAATATGTAATAGTTCTAGAAGGATTTGGTTTATTTTGAGGATTTCATGGATATATCTTATTCCACATGTATTCAGAAAAATAAGTTTAGTTTAGTAGGATTGTTAGGAAAATCTAGAGAAGTTAGAAGTTTATATGGATATTTATAAACTTAGAAGGTTTGAATGAGATTTTTTAGCCAAATGGCCATGTTTTAAAAAAATAGCTTGCATGATCATTTACGATAGGAGATAGAGAGGAGAGAACATAGTGAGAATTATAATGTGATGCATAAAGGAGTTATTATGTTATTATTTTGAATATTTTTAATGAAATTGTAGGATTCAAATTGTCTCCTAGTCATAATTACATGTGTGTAATTCTTCTCTATGAAATTAATCTTTGCATTCATGGTATAGTGAAATTTAGGTGGAGAATATAATTTAGTTAAATTTTTACATCTATCAGAGATTGTCAGCTACACATAGGTTTCCATGTATCATAAGTTTTCTAAGCTAAGTTCCCATAACAAGTCACCCTTGCTATGTGCTTATTTTCATTTGAAATCCTTGACACTCGATACCTGAAACATCAATTGACAAGGAGAAAATTTCTCATTTAGAATTATACTAATGACATGGAAAAACTAATATTTGGACATTCATAAAGGAAAGGGTGTTATCGATCTCTCAAAACTTTGAGTTCTCAAATCGTGACACCCGATAATCTAGTATCCCATCACTTGATCCCTAATAAACAAGGTTCCAAACAGAAGGTTCTTGTATGAAGTTAAATCAAATGATTTTGTTTATAAGTTAGAATCCCTGATACCCTGACACCTGATATTTGATAGCCCTGGGCAATAGATTTCAAGTAACGTTAATGGTCTATCTATCTGCATGTGAAAAATTCCATCTACATAAAGTGTTGATATATTGATACATCAGGACTCAACATATAGTGGCATTATCTCATAGAAAAATGCTTGTCATTTGGATTTTTTTCTATTAGGATAGAAATATATCAAGGAAAGTTTTGGTTTGACCTAATGGTTTATGCTTGATGGAATGACATCCCTATATGTATGATCAATAAGAATTAAAATATTTCTAGGAAGGTATTGATTTCTATGTGGATATGAAAAAGGGATGTGAGTGTTATGAATGAGCTCTAAGAATAAAGAATTGAAGAAATATTTTGGGAGGGAGAAACAATGAGTGAATAAATATCTCGTTTACATCAATATCCAATCACAATGAAGGACAAAAGAGATAGGGATTGACACTTAAAATATTGAGATTGTGAGAAGCACATTTGAAGGGCAAGGTGTCCTTACCATGAAATATATTTTTGTTTCTAGCCAGCCACATTCCTAGCATAAGCGAAGGAGAAGATATTTGAAATATTTTGTGTCTTTGTTTTGATGTCATTTCCTTAAAGGTTCTTTTGTATATTATAATTATCGTTAGTTATTCAGCCTTGTTAGACCTTTAATTACTTTCCAAGCCTACGATAAGGAGGAGTGTGAGAGAATGAGAAGGTTGTCAATAGCCAAAGTATTCTTTGAAAATGATGCATCGACCTAGACCTTTGAAGCTTCACAAAGTATTCTTATACCAAGGCCTTTGAAGATTCTTATTTTTTTCAAATCTCCCAGGTTAAAGATCTATTATTTAGGAGAAGCCATTTAATTTATTTTTTTTTTTGTACATTTGTATTTCCAAATATATTTCCACCATTTGATTAGTGGAAGATTGTTTTTTTTAGGCCATTGCCTTAGGTTTATATCCTCTCAAGGGTTTCAAGGATTAGTACCATAGCTAATCACCATTGTTAATCACCAAGGACTAGAGCCAAGGATTAGATCTATTTTTTTTAAATCCTGGCCATGAACCATTGGAAATCACCTTTGATATAAAATTTAACCTTTAGGTGGAAAACATGGCATTTTAAACCTATATCAAATGTCACTACCATTACAAGTAAAATGTGGGTAGTATAAACCTCCTTAAACTTAATAAGACCTGAACATGTTGCCATAGACTTTGTGTAGATTTGCAACTTCTCATGAAGTTTTAATCAAAATCAAAAGACACCTATTATACTGCTCCACGGAATTTGATTCACAATTTAGAACAAAAATATCAGACATGCAATAAGAAATCACATACATGCAAATATTTTTTTCCCGAGGAAAGCAAACTGTTAAAATCCTCAATGCTTGCTTGCATTAATCTGATGAATATAGATGTATTAAAATTTCTTTGCTCAACTGAGCACAACCTGCAAGTGCATAACCTATTTATTTTCTCACTAAGAAGCTTTGACCCAAACTTAGTCAATCTCAACATTTTATTGAGCCTCTATTTTCTTGCACAATTCCTAAGGAAATAGGCCCCTATTAATTAATAATTACCTCCAAAATGCTTGCACAGTTCCTTAAGGTTGATGACCTGACCTCATGCAACAACTATACACTCAACTAGTTTACAATTGTTGTTTAACTGCCTTGGAAACTCCACCATAACTGGTAAACTCATATTTTTTGCATGCATGAGCCAATTACTAGTTGATTGATCAGTTAACTAGATGATCTATGAGTTATATTGATGTCCCACTACTTAACTAACCACCAACTAGTTCTATTAATAGTTAGAACTAGTTTAATTGATTACAATTGAAATTAACTCAACCTAGACTCCTAAAATTTAGGAAACACTACATACTACTTAACTTCATGCCCCTAACTCGAATTAAATGAGCTAACTAAGTGACAAGAGCCATGTCACCTCAATTAACTCCTCCAAGTTGTCTTCTAATGTGGAATTTCATATTTTCTCAATTTAATCACGGAAAAATCAAATTGAGAACTTATTGCTGCATTTTTCAACACTCCCTCTCAGCAAGAAAGGGATTATCGGCTACCCCTATCCTGCACCTATGAAATGTATTACATCCAACATCTCTCACTATTTTTATTTCAACTGCAACAACTACAACTGAGAAGCAAAAAAAAACAAAACAACATTGAATCAATTGTGTCTGCAACTATCTACTAGGAAAATTGTGCTGCTACTGAGCCTCCCGCCTCCTGCTTTATTGTCAACACTCCTCTGCACTCCTCAATATTTGACTAACACCAATCCTCCTACTACTGAATATTATGGGCCCATGTAGCAAGGTAATGATCCATGAGGAGAATACCTCAATGGGCCCTTCCCAAATTTTTGCAACTCTTGGACTAAGGATCTACATCACTCCAATTCACTCCATGAGGTATAGCTACATGCAAGGAGAAATCTGATCTACTCATATTGTTGTTGCTACTGCTCGGTTTTTGCTTCCTCATTGTTGCTACAACTACTACAATAATGAGTCTGATCTCCCCATATCCTGAAGAACTAGCTTCCACAAGGTTGCTCCCTCTGAAACTAGACTCCCTCTGAGTCTCGATCTCCCTATGGGAAATATCTCGGCTCCTTAATCTCGCAATATCAATGATCAGAACTCCTCTTTGTGTCGCTAAACATTGGCTCACTAATCTACCCACTAGTAGCCTTGTAGCCCCATTAAGAAGACTGCACATAGGGTCTTCTAGATCTTCCCTCAACTAGGGATCCATAAGTTTGCCTCTTAGTAGCTCATTAGTTCTTCAATGATCATTGTACATGAGGAATTCAAGGCCTGCTTGTAATGTGATTTTAGGGCTCTGATACCATGTAGAAATTATGGTATAGATTTGCAACTGCTCATGAAGTTTTATTTAAAATCACAAGACATAATTCTTAAAATAGAAAAAATAAACAATGGCGAGAATAGAAAATAAATATACATAGAGATTTTCCCCTGAATCCCAAAATCAAGACTACCAAATTGATTTTTCATATGTTCCTTTCAGTGTTACAATACATACATACATATACATATATATATATTATATATATATATATATATATATTATATTATATATATATATATATATTATATATAATATATATATATATATATTATATAATATATATATATATATATATAGATATAGATATAGATATATACATGCCAAAGCATTCATAAACCCTGATCCATTAACCCTTGATTAGAACATAACCATAGTTCCCTTAACTAGATCTATAAAATGCCATGGGAAGAAAACCAGCATACCCAAAACCATGTGCAAAACCCATGCAAAAAATCATGGGTAGGTCTACCCACCATCTTTGGGTCTTCCCCCCATCCTTGGGCCCACATTAAATAATAATAAAAAATCTTGAGGCGCTGCCCGAGACCTTGTGAAAAAGGGCTACTACCCCCCTAGGACTAGTCATGGAAAGAATATAACACTCGCCGAAGAACAACTCATTAGTTCTTCAATGATCATTGTACATGAGGACTTCAAGGACTAGTTCTCATGTGATTTTTGGGCCCTGATACCATGTAGAAATTATGATGTAGATTTGCAACTTCTCATGAAGTTTTAATCAAAATCACAAGACACAAACCTACTCTACTGCTTTGTAGAAGTTAGTTCACAATTTAGAACAAAATATCAAACATGCAATAAGAAATCACGCACATATAATTATATTTTTCCCGGGGAAAGTAAACTGCTAAAAACCCCAATGCCTGCTTGATTTAATTTGATGAATATGGATGTATTACAATTTCTTTGCTCAACTAAGCACAACCTACAAATGCATAACCTATCTTTGTTCTCATTGAGAAGCTCTGACCCAGACTTAGCCAATTTCAATCTCTACTTGAGCCCCTATTTTCTTGAACAATTCCTAAGGAAATTGGCCCCTATTAATTAGGAATTTCCTCCAAAGTGCTTGTGCAATTCCTCACTGTTGATCATCTAACCTCATGCAATACCTGTACACTCAGTTGGTTTACAATTGTTGATTAATTTCTTGGAAACGCCACCACAATTAGGAAACTTGTATTCTTTGCATGCATGAGACAATTATTAGTTGCTTGATCAGTTAACTAGATGATCTCTAAGTTAGACTGATGTCCCACTACTTGACTGACTACCAACTAGTTCTATTAACTATTAGAACTAGTTTAACTCATTATAATTGAAATTAACTCTACTTGGGCTTCTGAAACTTAGGAATCACTACATACAACTGAACTTCATGCCCCTAACTCGAATTAAATGAGATAACTAGGTGACAAGAGACATGTCACCTCAGTTAACTCCTCCAAGTTGTCTGTTGATGTGGAATTTTGAATTTTCTCAATTTAATCAAGGCAAAATCAAATTGAGAAATTCTTGTTGCATTTTTCAACACTTGGATGAATTCGTCAGCATAATGATGGTCATGTAGAAGAGTTCTATGATTTCTTTCATCTTATCCACTATTATTTTTGAGCCATCACAAAAATTGACTATATCATTGATAAATAGTAAGTGTGAAACAAAACATAAACTGCTAATTAAGATATATTTGAAAGAACCATTTATTAAGGCTACCCTAGTGCTTTGCTAAACCTTTCATCAAAAGGAAGGAATAGGAGGGGGGAATACATGCATCCATGCCAAATTCCTCTTTCAACATGGAAGAATGGTGATGTTGACCCATTAGTTAGAATTGAAAAAGAAACCATGCTACAATCCATCAAACATGCTACAAAATGTAGAATGAAACCTATGTGAATGAGAATGAGATGAATAAAAAGCTATCTAAATCTATTGAAATCCCTAGAGAGGTTCACTTTGAATATCATGGAACTCATATTATTTATTTTCATAGAGTCGAGACCTTCCTAGGCTACACCTACAACTTCATTTTTTTTCCTATATTCGAGGAAGCCAAACTACTTAGGTGATACATGTATTAAAAGGATTTCTTTCAATCCTTAAGAGATGATTTTTTATATGACTCTGCAAATGTTATTGAAGGGTGAGATGGGAAAAAATATTTCATAGCAGGTTGAATTGTCTATCTTTTGTATAAGTGTGATCAGAGTTATATGAATGTTGTCGGTATTCTCCTTGATTTCCTTGAGGCCTCCACTACACCTATGATGTTTTTCTTTGAAATTATAAAAACTAAGAAAAAATTCAATGGAAAGAACATCTAAACCATGATTCTTATCTTTTTGAAAGCTTTGGAGAATTATGAGTAACTCCTATTTTTGCACTTCTATCATAAGATTTTATTTATATGCAAGGTGTATAAATTTATGAAAGAAACTAAAAAGTCTTATAAACATATATGGTGGCATGATCGTCCTTTTTAAAGAGAATTCAAAAGCATTTACCACTCTCATTAATGATGGGAAGTTTTTAATCCATAAACCATTTCTTTGACTATTTTCCAAATGGAGTTATTTTTCTGGTCACTGGCTTGCTCAAGCCATATCTCGTTACTCTTGAAGTGCCACTCTCGTTATCTATGAGCAACTTCCTATGTTTGTTCTCAAGCTGCCTTAACACTCCCTTCTAAAAGTCCATTAAGAAACTAAACCCTTCTAAAGATATCTTAGAGGGTAAGCTCCTATGTCTTAAAAGTTTCCTATCATCCTTATCTCATTTTTCTTAGGACGGTTCTCTTGCTAATTACGCCATAAGGCGTTCCCTCTGAGAAAGACATCCCTAAAATGTGACGTGTGTGATCCTCAGCCATTGATTCTGTGTGTTAGACGATTGGGGTGTTTTCTGCTGTTGGTTTAATTTTTTTTTCATAGAAAAATGTTATTTTTTCCACCAGCTAGAAGACAGAGAGGGAGGATCTGGCAATGGGCCATGAAAGGCCAAGCCTCCTGGCGATGAGACTCTTCACAGTGCCTGAACCGAAACGTGTTTTCGCAGTGACTAAACGTGTCTTTCTTCTTGGTTTCGTGTCTTTCTCCCTGCCTGAGGGCAACGTAGCCAGCGCAGCTTTGTGCTATTATATCACTATTTATACCGTCTCCTTCACACATGGGATTTCCTCGCTGCCTTACTTTTCTTGCCTAATTTGCTGCTCAGGTTCATACAACGCCTTGCCTAATTCACAATTTCTCGCAGTTTAACATTTTTCAAATGCACGAGGTTTCGGCCTTCACAATAGTTTATTGCTTTCTTTAACTTAAGTCAGCTGGAATTTTGTCAGCCTTCACAATTGCTTTAGTTTAAATTATTTTTGTGCACATGGATTCAACGTTCATAATTGATATTTGTTTTAGTTTGATCCTGCGCAATTGCTTTAGTTTAAGTCATCTGGACAGTTGTAAATTTCTCAGCCTTCAGAATTTGCTTTAGTTTAAGTCTATGGATAATCATAATTTTTTTTTAAATGCATAAGGATTCAGTCTTCACAACTTCTTTAGTTTAATTCTTTTTAATATACCGGGATTCAGCCTTCACAATTGCTTTAGTTACTTGTCTGGACAGAACTTTTTTCAAATGCACAGGGATACATCCTTCACAATTGATTCAGCCTTCACAATTGTTAATTGCCTTAGTTTCTCAGCCTTCACAATTGCTTTAGCTTAAATCGTCTGTACTGAACTTTTTTCAAATGCACAGGGATACATCCTTACAATTGATTCAGCCTTCACTATTGATTCAGCCTTCACAATTGTTAATTGCCTTAGTTTATTTTTTTTTAATACACAGTGATTCAGTCTTCATAATTGTTAATTGTTTTAGTTTAATTCTTTTTTTTTCAATGCATAGGGATTCAACCTTCACAATTGCCTTTGCTTAAGTAATCTGCACACTTGCCTGCTGGTACGGAATTTAATCGGGACATTTGCCTGCTGGTACGGAATTTAAATATTTTTCGCCTATGTTTGCCGCATTGCTCATTTGTTTTCAACTTTTAATGTTAGGAATAAATTTATTAATGTTAAAAAAATAACATAGGATTAATTGATTGCTGGTAGAATTTCTGATTTTCAGTTTCGAATAGATAGTTACATCGAAGTTTTCTCTTCTTGGACGATCCGTTGAGGAATGTGGAGTTTTTGTAAACTCAAAACATATATTTCTCTTCCGAGCTGGGGGGATAATCCAAGTGCATGCATACACGCCTTGCTAGGGAGAAATTTAGGGTTCAGGTTTCTCGGGAATGAGATGATTGATTGAATATTATTTTAGTGTTCTACTTGTGCATAATCATCTTAGTATTGCATTGCATTGTGTTGTGGCTTATCACTTTGAACACATTCCCAATTGTTGAAAAAGGCATGCCCATTAAGTTGTCCGAAGAATCATAAATTTATCAGCCTTCACAATGGCTATGGATAAAAAAAATTTCTTAAAAGCACAGGGATATTGTTATAGTTTAATTTTTTTTAAAGCACAGGGATTCAGCCTTGATAAAGTTTTCAACCTTCACAATTGATTTAAATCAAGTAGTCTGGACAGTCATACATATCTCAGCTTTCACAATTTGCTATAATTTATTTTTTTTCAAATGCACGGGGATTCAACCTTCATAATAGTTAATTGCTTGCTTTAATTTAATTCAACCTTAATAATTTTTTAGATTGAGCTTTTATGTTTAACGCACAGGGATTAAGTCTCCACAATTGTTTTAGATTAAGTCATCTGGACAGTTATAAATTTGTCAGCATTCACAATTTCTCGCAGTTTAACATTTTTCAAATGCACGAGTGTTTCGGCCTTCACAATAGTTAATTGCTTTCTTTAACTTAAGTCGGCTGGACTTTTGTCAGCCTTCACAATTGCTTTAGGTTAAATTATTTTTGTGCACATGGATTCAATGTTCATAATTGATATTTGTTTTAGTTTGATATTTTTTTTATTACACTGGGATTCAGCCTGCGTAATTGCTTTAGTTTAAGTCATGTGGACAGTTGTAAATTTCTCAGCCTTCAGAATTTGCTTTAGTTTAAGTCTCTGGATAATCATAATTTTTTTTTAAATGCATAAGGATTCAGCCTTCACAACTGCTTTAGTTTAATTCTTTTTAATATATCGGGATTCAGCCTTCACAATTGCTTTAGTTACTTGTCTGGACAAAACTTTTTCAAATGCACAGGGATACATCCTTGACAATTGATTCAGCCTTCACAATTGTTAATTGCCTTAGTTTCTCAGCCTTCACAATTGCTTTAGTTTAACTCGTCTGTACTGAACTTTTTTCAAATGCACAGGGATACATCCTTACAATAGATTCAGCCTTCACTATTGATTCAGCGTTCACAATTGTTAATTGCCTTAGTTTATTTTTTTTTTTAATACACAATGATTCAGTCTTCACAATTGCTAATTGTTTTAGTTTTTTTTTTTTTTTTCAATGCACAGGGATTCAACCTTCACAATTGCCTTTGCTTAAGTAATTTGGACAACCATAAATCTGTAATTTCAATAAATCTTTTCAAATTTTAAACAAATTAAATTGAAAAACTTTCCCACTACTCTTTTAATATTCAGCTTACAAATGCTTACACGCTTTTAATATTCTGCCTACAAGTGCTTACACATAGTCTGTGGAGAAGAGGGGCTTCGGCCATGTGATGCATTTCAGCCATAGTAAGACTCTTCCGGGCACCTACAATAATGAATTTAAAAGAAAACAATCAGAATATATTATTTTATAGATCGAGGGTTTCTCTCAATATTCAAAGAATAAACAGTATTCCGATAGAATGTCCTTGTTTAATGTATATTTTTGGCACAGATAGGGGAAGAAAAAGCACCTGCCAATGTTTAATATAGAGGCCTTTAGGAGCTGATTTCTGTGGCCAAATTTTGATTTGTATTGTTCACACTAATTTTTTAATTACATATTTAGATTCTACAACATCAAAAACTACTAAACACTCAGCTTGTAAAAAAATCACTTATCAAACATGTAAGTTCAATAAATTTGTAATTTCAATAAATCTTTTCAAATTTTAAACAATTTTAGAAGATACAGACACAAATTTCCTAAGCATTGTTTTTTAGATTAGCATAGGGTCATCTTCCTGTCAAATTTATAGGATATAGAAATGTTAAACCAACCTACACTTTGAATAAAACTGAAAAACTATAAAAACACTAGATGAAAACCTGAAAACCTCTAATTATTTAAAAGATTAAAAATAAGATGAATCTCTATGAAATAATGCTGGATTACATTGAAATTGTATGAAAAAATCATCTAAATTGTTGATTTTAATGTGTTCTTTTGAGTATTTCTTGTCAATTTTTCTCTGATCATGTCAACCATTCTTGAGGTTGCTTTAAAACATTAGGCCAAAGTCGATTGTACAGAGATAACTTCGGTGAAATAGGTGACGAGCCATCCATAAAATTTCTGGTATTTCATTAACAGGGTTGACATAGTTGTTTAAAAAGGGTGATTGAAAATCGCGATACATCATGAAATATTATTCAAATGTATTTGTTAGTTGGACTGGTCACCACAGTAAAATTCAAAAAACCGATAAATGATATACTGAATTTATTTTAACTGAATTTTGTTGTATTTGAATTCTTATTAATGGTATTTAATTTAATTTGTTTTTGAATGATTTCTTTATTGATGTTGTTTAGTTACATTTAATTTTTCAAATTATTTTCAAATTAAATATTTAATATGTTATTTAAGTTCTGCACTATATTTATTAATGGTACAACGATGTATAATATATTTTTTTAATTAAAATAATATGATGTACAAAGGAAAATGTTTGAATTTATATAATATAAAGTGATAATTCTCTTAAATTTAAATATTTATGATAAAATATTGAGGATTAGCTTGTGTGGATTATATTGGTGATTTTCCCCGCTTAGGCTATTAATTTGCATACCACTATGCAGCTTATGTTGGTTACTCACACAACAATGTTAAAATACAGATACTTTGCCTTGGCCTGCTTTGTTTTGTCATTTGGCGATTCAAATTTTAGCGTTGAAGGACATTTCTAGATATTTGTTGTATTTCTTCATCTCCAGTAACAACCTTAATCTCCTTTCCAAGTTTTTGCTTCATTTCTATTCCTTCCATGGACCATGCTAGAGAATCCTCTTCCATCAATTGTACAGTAACCACTGAGCAGCTACAGGGTCTTATAAATTTGATTCAAAATTATTTCCTGATTGAAATGATTTAGTTATAAATATGCTTTCTTGATAATTTTACCTTTTTTCCTTTGTGTTAGACTAGTGCAGAGTGGTGCCATCATGGCTGTCTTGTTTCTAGTGAACAGACTCTAGAAAATCTTAGATACAAACTTCAATAGCTTTGCTTATGTCTGTCAGAATTCTGGAATAGCCATATCCCTGTATTGATATTATATTGCACTTGGCATTTTTTTTGTCATCCACACACTAAGAAAGTGGAAAACAAATACATGCATGTACGTTTACATTTAGAATGCATGCGGAAATTGATTTAGGACTTAATGTGTGTTGTCTGCTCTATGTTGAAACAAATTCACTTCTCTTTCCTTAGTAGCTAGGATTTTCAATGCAAAAAGAAAGTAAACGTCTGTTTATCATCTTAGATTGCATATTTAGGAATTGTATATGTACATCACGCGATCAACCTTAAAGGAAAACTTCTTAAGAAAGATCAACTCTAAAATAAATTTCAATAAACATAACAACGCTTTGGAACCTAACGCAAACCATTTAGAAGTCTAGGCTAGAGACGTATTCCAGCGTCGTAAAACCTGCTAACTATCACTTTCATCGTAGGTTGGGTGATTCCTCCTCTTTGAAACGACAAGTGCCAGTACAGACTTGTGCTCCCACGTACCGTCGAGTATATATTGGGAGACCACAATAGGCTATATCCTTTATCCTTAGGAAGCCGTGTTTGCCACCCTATCAATCGCAATGCACTAAACAAAGCATTCAGGAAGATTGACTGTCGTACCTTAAAAAGTATTCTGCAGTTTTGCAATTGGTTTGGTAATCCCCCTGTCTAGATATCCAGAGTAGTAACTTTTGTTCTTTTCGGACTCCTTAAAAGAAAAGGACCATCTGAGTACTTGTCACTTCAGGCTAATTAAAAAATCGAAGGCGGCTAGAGTCATCTTTAGCTTTTTCTCGACTCTTAAAAATTGAAAAAGCAAATTGTGTCAAAGCATCATAAAATTTATTTAAATCAGAATAACCTCATTGTTCCCTCGTTGCTCTTAGGGTGAGAAAATGGAACCCACCAGTCAAGGATTTCCTCTATGGGGAATCCTACTCCCTTTTCCTCTAGGGGAGATGTTGTTGCACCTCATATGGCTACATTGTCCCCTCCAGGGCTTGCAATTGGCCTGCCAGTGTGGCTTTTCTCAACCTATGTCATTCAAAACACCGTGCCTCTTGAAGAAAAAACTCAGCAACCAAATGATACTAGAGTTTCCCAAATCGGAGGCGACTAGAGTCATATTTGGCCTTTTTTCGACTCTTAAAATTTGAAAAAGCAAGTTGTGTCAAAGAGTCATAGATTTTATTCGAAACGGAATAACATCACTGCTCCCTCATTGGTTTCAGGTTGAGAAAATTGAATCCACCAATCAAGGATTTCTCCTTGGGGGAATCCTACTCCCTTCTCCTCTAGGGGAGATGTTGGTGTACCTCATATGGCTACATTGTCCCTTCCAGGGCTTGTAATTCACCCGTCGATATGGCTTTTCTCGACCTCTGTCGTTCAAAACACCATGATTCTTGGGCCATCATGACAGAAACCAGGTGGTACTAGAGTTACCCCCAAACCTTCTACTTCGTTTGTTCCTCCCTCTCCTTCTTCCTCTTCGCTTGGTGGAACTATGCTTCAAAAAAAATGATTGTAATGGAAGTTGTTCTCATAAATGTCTCTCTTCATTATGTTTACAAAATTGGATGCCCACTCATTTAGAAAAAAAAATGAACATGCTTCTTTCCCTTTTCCCTTTAATTCATATTTTTTTCAAGTAATGTTGTAGGAATGTAATGAATTTTAAACATCTTACGCGGAGAAAACAACATTTTTGCGTTTTGTTTTGCACCGGAAAATGACAACAAACCTTACTGAAAATGCAATTCCCTCAATGTTATCTGGATCAACTCATATCCAACCATGCCTGCAAATTGTTGAACTTGAACCAATACAATCAGTGCAAAAAACAACTCCGCGATATCGTACTGCAATTTCAGATAGAACACATAAGAAACACATCATGCTTCCAAAATATTTCAATGATCTCGTAGCAACAGGCTTGCTACAAAAGGGTTCTGTTATAAATTTTAAAAGTTGGGCTACCTCGGCTATCAGTCCATCAACGTAAATTTGTTATGAATTTCCTATTTCAAAATTTTACATTTTTTATTTATACCACAACCGCTCCTAACAATTATTCCTATGACTCTCAATTGTTGTGTAGGTCTATAAAGCTAATAGACTTTGAAATATCTACTTCATTTGCACCCTTAATTGGCAATCCAAAAACTTTGAGTATCCCCATCACATCTAATGAAAACACTCCATCCTCATCAGACCCGCAACCTTTATCAAAAAGACACTGCCCTCTTCTAACTACTCCAACTCCGTCCGTTCTGCCAGTTCAAATTCCCATCAAATCATTAAACCATTACCACTCAAATTGGTGCATAAAAGGATACGTCCAAAGGAAAACAACTCTTCGGCAATTTCAGAATCAATATGGACCCGGTAGAGTGTTTGGTTTCGACTTGTTCGATACAGAGGGTGGAGAAATACATATTACATGTTTCAACAATGTCGCAGATTATTTTTTCGACAAAATTCAAAATGAAAATGTCTACATTGTCTCTAAAGGGAATGTGAAAATGGCTAATAAGCAATACAACCACTTGAACAATGATTGGGAAATTTTGTTGAATGCAACATCTACCATAGAACATGTTGCCGACGAAAAAACATAATCCAATAGTGCGATTCAATATAAAATCAATTAATGATATCAGAACAACAAATGTCAACTCCATTGTTGATGTTCTTGGTGTTGTCATGGACATTTCTGGTGTATGCACCATACGTAGAAAAGATGGCTCTAAAGTCAATAAACAAACAGTACAGCTTCGCGACATGTCAGGGTATAGCATAGATGCAATCTTTTGGGGAGATAATTTTAATGCCGTGTCACAAGAAATCTCCTCCCTATGTGCTATGAAAAATAACCCCATCATTGCAATCAAATCTGCACGCGTTGGAGAATTTAATGGAAAAAATATCGGCACTACAACAAGATCCATTATTCTTGTAGATCCTGACATTGAAGAGGCTCATGCGCTAAAGTCGTGGTTTAAAAAAGAAGGTTCCGCTGCAGCTTCTACATCTTTGACAACAATATCTCCTTTCGGCCACCAACAAAAAAAAATAACAATTTCTGACATTTACAATATGGATTCCTTAGAGAAACCAACATTTTTCCAATTAAAGGGCACAATAACAAAAATTGGGATGGATAGTTTTTACTACATTTCTTGCCCGTCGCTCGTTGGGGGAAAAAATGCATGAAAAAACTTATTCCACAAAATACAGGGATGTGGTTCTGTCCAAAATGCAATGCTGAAGTACGCGACTGTGATTACAGATACTTATTGAAAATCGACATACAAGATCACACTGGTGAATTGGCTTCAACTATTGCTTTTGAAGACGCGGGATCTACAATTCTTGGAAATAATGCCAAAGACTTCTATTTATTATCTTCAAATCCAGAGCTGATCAAGGAAATTGTCTCTAGAGCTCTATGGACAGATCATATCTTCACATTGTCAGTGAAGATAGAAACTTTTAAAGAAGTTCCATGCTTGAAATGCGTTATCATAAAAGAAGAAAAGCTGCATTTCACGGCAGAATGCAACAACACCCTTCGAGAAATTCAGAACATCCCGCCATTGTAGATAAATATTTCAAAATGTATTCCTTGCTTTTTAGCAATTCCTATTGTCCAATTTTATAAATACAACTTTACAAGATATACTGTTGCATGCCTTCTTATGAAATTTTCTTATATACCATTGAAATGAGTATTGTTCTCCATTGTACCTAGCATTATGTGAGTAGAAAAATTCACATTTTTTTCCCTTTCATCAGATTTACACATGAAACTACCTACATGTATATAGAAAAACTACTAATATGTTGTTTCAAAAACATTACTCAAATAAAAAATTTCGCATGGAACTATTCAGGGCTTGGATTTTTTTCCCTTCTTTTGCTTTCTATTGCATTTTTTACCCTTCTTTCGCTTTCCTACAATTGCATGGTTGTTGTCTCCAAATAACATTCTTCTTTTCCCCTCTCTTGCTTATAGGTACCATAAATTTTGTGAATGGCTTCTTCTTCTAATAATGAATGTGCTCGAAGATACTATGCAACAAATAAATAACGAATAAATGCATGGCATCGTGAGCTTTACCAAGCAAGAAAAGACACCAGGGAATGTCAAAAAAACAAAAAACAGAAGGAAAACCAACCTTCCTCATCTGAAATGGCCCACCCTGAAAACAATCCTCCCTTGCAATTATCGGACTCTTTATCTTCTCAGCAAACCTCTCAAACAAATACATCCATTACTCATTGCCCTGACCCCTCCTTCGCACATGCTTTCAACAACATTTATACTAATCAAGCACATCGAGATTTTCGTGCAAAGATTGATAAACTTCCACCTAAATTCCCATGCTCCATTTGTCTTGAATCATATTTGGGAATACATATCCGCAATTCCAACCACATGTATTGCTGCTCCAGATGCGTCTCTGAAACAAAGGGTCATCGCTTCTCATTATCAAACAACATGGACCCTAGTCCTCAACCAGCTACCCTTGCATCTCTTTCACAGATAGAAGAAATTCTCATTGCTACGGTTAACCCTATACTTCAAGTAACACATGCACGTGGTGGGCAGTATAAATACAGTGGCCACACAATTTGTTTTCCTCAAGACATTACAAAAATCGCAAACATGTTGCCACAACATGTTGAACACTTGGACATCCTAATTGTCACGCGTCATAGTAATGACCATAAGGCTTATGATTTCATTGTCAGTAGGCATCGTGTTCTCGCTGCATTAGAATACAAATTGGCAAATGACCCATACTATAAGAATGTTCTTATTGATACCAATGCACTGGCATCCTTACCAGCAATCCCCACCGATGTCTCCTCATCCCTTCACCATTCCAATACTACAGAAACCGATGTCCCCCTTCCACTTGAACCCCCCCATGAGCTCACCGAAGATTTCACAGACCCATCCGTAGACCAAACATCATCATTCGTCCCCATCATACCTAATACAAATACAGAATTCCAAGAAATCCGTCATTATTTGCATGCTTACAACCACCAATCTGATACTACAATTGAGTGGCCAACAATTGGTTTATCACTAGTCAACGAATACAATACAGAAGGTCTACTCTCTATGGCTTTTCCTGCCCTTTTCCCAACAGGAGCTGCAATGCCGAACCAGCCAAGAATGAAAGCAGTGCAGTTACATGAATATGCACTCCATCTCATACGTTACTACGATAACAGATTTGAAAAGCACCCACACTTTCGTTATTACATATATAATCTCATGATGCGGCATCGCAGTCAAGCAACAACATCGATTTTTGTGAAAAAGAACATTACATATAACTTTCCAGTATCTATTCAAGATCTAAACATCCGCTTAGAGCAATTTCCAGATGAGCAGTTGGCATAGCAAGTCATGCGCTTCGGTAGCTCTTTACGTGGAACAAGTTCATTTTGGCACAAAGCTAAAAATGAACTAACGGACATGATATCTCAACTCGGCTGCCCGACGTTCTTCTTCACATTGAGTGCATCTGATACAAAATCGCCTGATCTTCATGCAATCATGCCCGGATGTCTTCCTTCTGATATTGCAAAACAACAAAAGTGGAGAAATGAAAACATTATATCTTACCCACATTTAACATCACTGTATATGCACCATAGATTCACAGCATTTCGTGAGATTATCTTAGAGAAACACTTGAATACAAAAGATTACTGGTACAGGTACGCATTCTACCGCATTTTTTTTCCCTCCAAGAAATCTAAACAACATTCCTCACCTACTGCAAGTTTAACTTGCAAAAACGCATACTTGATAGGTATGAATGGCAACATGGGGGTCTGTGCACATCCATGGTTTCCTTTGGCTGGAAAATGCACCTGATATGGAAAACCTCAACTGGGAAGACACAGAAGCAGTAGATATTGCAAGGCATTTCTTTGACAAATATATTTCCGCTTGGAACCCTCGTGCTCCTTCGACTTCAAACCAACCAAATGCTTGGCCAGATCGCAAAGACCCTTGTCTAGTGTCCACATAGCAAATATTCAGTACCAATCCTTCCAGTGTCTATGAACAACTCGTCAACTGTGTTGAACGTCACACAAAATGCTCGGAAAGCACGTGCCTAAGAAAAAGGGGCCCTCACTCCAATGTCGTTATAAAGCACCGTGGGAATTACATCCAAAATCGGCCTTATTCATTGACTCCAGTGGCCAAAAAACATACACCCCTGCTCACAACGACGATCGACTCAATAGCCATAACCCTACCATCCTATCTATTTGGCGTGCAAATGTTGACTGCCAACCAGTGCTCTCCATACACGTTGTGCAAAAATATATCGCCAAATATGCATCCAAAGCAGAAAAAAAATCTGAAAGCTTCCACCACATGCTACGTAGAATTGTCCTTGCTTCACCCACTGCTGACCCAACAACATTTGCATTTCGAAAATTTCTTGCAGAAACCCTTGTTGATCGTGACATTGGAGCACAGGAAACCTGCCATATGCTGCAAAAATTGTCATTAACATTATGTAGCCGACCATTTGTTTCTTTAAATGTAAGCCAGAAAATTCTTCTGCGCCTTCCACAAACGAACGCCGCCTCCACTACATCCCCACACATCATAGATACATATATCCACTGCCCTTCCACCCTAGGGGCCACATCACTAATAGAATTCACAAGGTCCTGGTCATATGATCCTCGTCGCAAAACAAACAAATGGAAACAAAGGCCTAAAAAAGCAATTGTTCGGGTCATACCACATTACTCCATACCATCCACAACAGAACCTTGCTACACTGACTTTTGCAGGGTTGAACTTATGCTATACAAACCTTTTCGCCATATCGTACAGGATATAGGACATTCTGCTGCAAAATTCACCGCAAATTGGGAAACATTTCATCCATTCTACAATCCTTGGCATCAACACCGCACTCTATCTGATATTGAATTTGTCACAAATGATACCTCAGCTATAAATGAAACCAATGCAGCAGACACCATGGAAATAAATGAATGGGAATTACTTTCCCAATTACACCCAACAAATGAGCTTCTCATAAATGACCTTGACATGCTTGGTCTTCGTGGCTTTGATGACACCCATAACTGGAACCATACCACTATCCCATTGGATCTACAAAATAATGCGATACAATTCATTGAGAATAGCCGCTCCATCCACCACATTCTTCAAACACATCAACATATCCTGGAAACCCTTACTACATTATCTCTAATGCAAAGAAAAGCTCTAAATATTATTTCTACTCATTTTTCTAGTAAGGATTATTTACCCGCTCTCAGAATGATAATACAAGGCACTGCTGGTACGGGAAAATCCCTCCTCATTAATTGCATCAAAGATATGCTCATAGGCCTAGCAAGCCCGGAACCTTCACCGATCATGCTCCTCGCCCCTACAAGGATTGCCGCCTTCAACATACAAGCATCGACAATCCATTCTGCTTTGCACCTTCCTCTAAAGGATCTTACGCCCTTAGAAGGTAATGCCCTTGCAAAATTCCAAAAAGAACTCAAACATATAAGATACATACTAATCGATGAAATGAACTTCATTGGGCCAAAGCTTCTCAGCCATATTGATGAACGTCTTCGGGAAGCATTTCCCCACCAAAGAAACACTCCTTTCGGTGGTTGTTCCATAATAATGGTTGGTGATCTCGGTCAGCTGCCACCCGTCAAAGACATTCCTCTATATGCAGGGATGAGCCATGGAAGTGCACTGTGGAACACCTTCAACATAGTCATCACATTAGACACGATATTTCGTCAACAAGGCGACGACATCGCACAGGTTACTTTCAGGAACATTCTCCAGAACATTAGAGATGCAAATCCAACAATCGACGACTACAACGTACTCATGTCGCGCACAGATTCCTTTTTGTCAGAGGAAGAAATATGTTCATTCCAGGATTCCATGCATCTGTTTCCAACAAATGCTCAAGCAATGGTCCATAATAAGCAAATGATGAAATCTCTAAACACTCCGATTGCAAGATCCATTGCTGAAGATGACAACACATATTCCAGTAATTTCTCTGAAGACGAGCAACTTGAGGGAATTGTATTGCTATGCAATGGCGAAAAAGTTATGCTGACTTCCAACCTTTGGGTTTCAGCCGGACTTGTTAATGGTTCCCTCGAAAAAATTGTGACCATATTTTACAAAGAAACGACTGCACCACCACAAATTCCAACATTTGTTGTCGTGGATTTTCCCAAATACATTGGGCCTCCTTGGGATGAAAGAAACCCCACTCACTTACCTATTACAGCAGTAAAAAGAAATTGACGTGCACAAATTCCATTGAAGATGGCTTGGGCTTTAACCATACATAAATCTCAAGGTATGACACTTCCAAAGGCAACACTTGACATTGGAAAAACAGAACGTCAAGGTCTCACATTCGCAGCTCTTTCAAGAGTCCCTTCTCTATAGGCTCTACGGATTAACCCCGCATTCAGTTTCGATCGTTACAGTAAAATGAAGGACAACAAAAACATTGCTCGCAGAAAACACGCAAAGACATTCTTCTTCAATGCCGCTCAGATATTCTGCGCCAACACATGCTTTGACATCAACAAAAGGTTCCCTCCATTTAGTTGCCTAATTCTTTTTCATAGCGTGCTTTTCATATCTTTCTACATCGACCAACTTTAGTCAATGTTGGTCAAATGATCAAATATTAGAATGTCGTTATATTATCTATACATCTCATTCTAACCTTTTCCTTCTTTTGCAACAGGCCACATGGAATGAGAAATAACCTACCTCCACAATGACAAGTAGCCTGGCAAGCAAAAAAAAATGCAATTTCAGCTGCGCATTAACCTCCAAGTGGTCTTCAGCCTGACATTATTCACCATGCATTTTCCACTGACAATATATGGTTCCCCATAGCAAAGGTAACTTCATTTCCATTTTTTCCGGCTTCATTTTGACACAACTCGCCTGCAAAGCATTACTGATACATTTCCGCAATTGGTTTACATATTCCTAATTCTAACAAAACATACATTTCACAGGTCCATTGCTGCTTCTTCATGTCTTCGCTTCCTCCACCATGTTTTCCTACAACTTAAAATATGAAATGACAAGCACAATCTTCTTTACGCTATTGTGTTCCTTCTTGGACCTATCTGGTTAAAATTCATTGTTTGTATTTTCCATTTCAAACTTAAAAAATGATGTTTCAACATCAATTACCATTTCATGGCTTGTGTCCTCACAACTATTTGTGTTTTTCATTTCAAACTTGGAAAAAGGATGTTACAATACACTATTTGTATTTTCCCTTTCACACTTAAAAAAGGATGTTTCAGCATCACATACCATTTTGATATTTTGAGTCCTCGCACCTATTTGTGTTTTCCATTTGAAACTTGAAAAAGGGATGTTTCAAGATCAATACCATTTTGATAGTTTATATCCTCACGCCCATTTCATTGTCAATGGGTTTTAACATATTCTATTGGCAAAATCAATTGACCTTAATTAATATACTACATGTTCTCGGTATATCTTCCTACTAATTTAATTTCCGTTTTGGATAGTCGTTCCTTGGGTGGCCCTGTCCAAATCAATATGGTTGCCCGGTTGTTGTTCACGTTGATTCATTCATTTGTCTTCACCTTTAACTCCACAATTTTTACCGGCAGCAAACAAAGGCCTCTAGATAGGTTCAATGCATATTTGCAGCTACTTGCATTCCTTTTCAGCGGTTTCGGCATGCCTTCCTCAAATTAAAATTCGTCATCGACGCCCCTTCCTTTCACAAAAAAAACTGCTAAAGACTATTCACGTTTCAATATTCTTACACATACTGTGCCTTACGGCGTTTCCTTTGCATCCTTGGCTGCAAATGCTAGTATAAATGTTTTTTTACAAGTTATGGTATGTCAATAAACAATTATAAGACAAAGGTTTTGATCATAAAAAACTACTTACCCTAATTTTTTGTATGACCACAACATCTTGGAGAAAGTTTTGTCTTCCACGTATCTTAGAGTTGACCTTTATCACAATCATAATTGGAACTATAGTGCGGAAATGTGATTCATGCAAGTTGGAAAACCTATTTTAGTCTTGCGAACCCTATAAAAAAACATAAGCTTGGTCACAGGAAAAAAATAAAGTCCTATTTGATAAACTTGTTACTCCAAAAATATTAGATGGATGTGAATTTTGGAGTTGTAGCATTTATAGAAAAACTTGGAAAAAAAATTGAGCAAATGTATAAGCGATATAGTTAGTAACCATAAAATAATATGTTTTGTTCAACCCTTTTGTTAGAGATTCCATTAATAGGAAGACCGTGATTAAGTACTTATTGTATAAGCACACATTAATCAAAATGAATATTGGGAGGCTTTTTTGTATTACTTCAAATACCAATAAAAGTCACTCAAGTTTTTGGATAGAGTATATTAAATATGCATCTTTTTCAATCAATTAGAAGATAAACGAGGAGACCTCTCCTTAAATTATTGATAAATGCAATCACAAACAAATTATGGTTCGATAAAGAAATAGAAAATAACATAAAGTTGATGCACTATTAGATGTTTATGAATCCCAAGACATAAGATCAAAAATATATTTATTGTAGGGAGTTTAGAGAAGAAAAATAAAACAAGAACAAACATTGACAAGATCTTGTGCAAAATTAGGAATTAACATGTTGAGAAGAAATAATATGTAATTTTTGTGATATTTGAAAGGACAAAGTATCCTATTAATGTCTATTTATATCAATTTGATATGTCAAACGTGTTAAGCTCTTTTGATGACAGAGTGAAACCAAACTCTGGGAGGCAAAGTGATCTCTCTCTTTCACACACAGAGGATGGACAACACTTCATGGTCAAACACATTCTCTCTCTCAAACGTGCACACACAAACGGAAATGAAAAGGATAAAAATCACTTTCTCTTGATGTGTACTACCTATGGAAGCATCATGTCTCCCTTTCAAACTATCTGTAATAGTATGGATATTGATAACATGTTACGTAAAAATAAATAAAAAATAAATAAATATTCATTCAATTTTTTATTTTTTTAATCATAAAAAACAAGACGTTAAAAATTATCTTTAGTTTTTTTTTTTTTAGTCTTTAATTTATAACTCAATATTTTAAAAATTTATAGATTCAAATTGAGAAGGAATATAATATATACATTTATACTCAAATAATTAGATAAAAAGAAATCCCTTATCACATTAAATAAATCTTATATGACAATTTAATATTTATCTTAATCATAATTTTAAAAATAAATTATTAAAACCATAGTATATATATGTTTTTTTGTTTTTGTTTTTAATCAAAAGAGAGTATTTGTATTGTATAATTCCGCATTTGGTTCGCAACAAATACATTAGACATTACAGAGCTAATTTATTGAAGTTTTCCAATTGTTTTATCATTTCCGATAGGAATGCATGATTTTCCCGAGAATAATATATTGTAGCAACATAAAGAGGGGTTTTGTAGGTGAATATCTTACAAAACTGCACCAACAAACACAAAAATTACAACACATAACACTACTAATTGATTATGATATCTTTCATGACTATGAACTTGTTGTTGTCGTGGAGAGGTTCATTTAAGTTTGGACAATTAACAGTTGTCAAAGTGCTTGAGCTGGATGAGTCACTTAAGTTGAGAGTTAGGGTCTTGATCTGGTTTCTATGTTTCTCAATCACCCTTCTTAGAGTATCCATTTCTTCTTCATGTCGACCTACTCTTGACTTCAATCCTTGAATATCATTCAACTCGATGGAAATTGTGGCATATTGATCCTTTTGTTTCAAGTTGATTATCAAGAGGTTCAACTGAATCACACCCACTCGGTGAGTGAGCTAAAAGGAATTTTCATTTGCAACGCTTTTCTGCTTTATGCGGCTATCCAACATACATAATATGGCCCATTATGAGGCCAAAGAAATTATGATTTGCATGCTAAGGGTCATAGGGGAAACACGATCTCACACCTCCTCAATGACCCAAAGATCACTCACAAACAAATTGCAAGCCTTATCTAGGCTCCATTGTCCCACGATAGACAATTATTGATAGGGACAAATGCCCCTTCCAACTACACAAACTACATTGTAGATGACAACACAAAACCAAAGGTCATGGTAGCAGAGAGATTCTTTCACATTCTCACAAGAAGGATAAATAACAATCCACCATTTAAATAATTGCCCCTTTCAACCACATAAACTACACAATTAATGGCAATCCCAAAACTAGAGGTCACAGTAGCAAATAAATTATTTCACAATCTCGCAGGAAGGATAAAAAAACATTCCACCATTGGAAAAATTCCCATAGAACACCGATAACATGCAATTTACAAACTTCACCTATGTTTATGCTCAAAACTAAGTTCTTAGAGGGTGATTCCCCTTCTAAATTCTCACTAAAACTATCCCTTTTAACAACATTTATTGCAAGGAGAAGGTCGTAGAGGAGTCCCCTTCCAAGACCAAAAAACACTACTGTCATCACAAACTTGCCAAATAAGGAAGACCAAAATGCAAGGCTTAGGGGAAGGTGGCGACATGATAACCACCAGCCAACTCCACAACGAAGTCCCACATTCAATGGGGTTTTGTACACCATAACACTTCAAAATTACTCCCTTTTGAATCATAGTAACAAAACGATGCAATCATATCTATAAGGTGGGGTACACTATACTTTGAATATCCATCACCTTGATTGCTATGGTTTGTGAAATATTGTGGGATTTAAGGGTTGACTTGTCTACATGCATGTGTTTCCTTGTAGTTGCCACAAAGTCACTTGGGCCCCCAGTTTCCAATTTTTATATTTCTTGTATCAACCAATTTAAGTTTTTTTGTTTAAATGGACTTCATCTGCCATTAGGGAATTATAAGAGGTCTAATTTGGCTATTAATATTTAATTCACCTACCTTCAATTTACACCCCTCATTAGCATACTTGTCTGTGTCTCTATTGAAGTCTCTTATGACATGGAAATATGCGTTGGATCAAATATCTTATGCAACTTTCTTGATTTTTTTCATGATGTTTTCTACATATTTCTCCTTTGGGAGGGAGGCTTTGACCAGATGTGTAAGATTATGAGAGAATCTTCCATAATTATAAGTGTATCCACCTGATATTCTTTGCCTAATAAAAATCATTAATAGAGACAATATATCTCAATATTATTATTTGTCATAGACCAAGACTCCATGAATACATAAACACTTTATGATCATTGAGACCACAAAGTATCCCTCCCCTTCTACCACCCCTTATTAAAACAATAATATTAAAATAAAAATAAAAATTAAATATATTCCATATTAAACTTAGTGGGCCTTGCACTTGATACATACATCTTCATCTTACACTTTTGTAATATAAGTATCAATTTATTTATTTTTTCTATACTATACTATTCTCTTTCTTAAAATTAAAAATAATAATAAGAATATGAATCCATGACCTATTTTTAAAACTGCAAAGCTTCACTCAAATTTCACATTTTATGCTTATGTGATTCATGATATAATGTTCATATTTTCCGGAGAAATCACATAGAGAACAAAGGTCAATGAGTTGCAAACTTAGATCTAGGTTTATCATCAAGACTAAGATAAGGAGCAAGATCAACTAACCAAAATATATAAAAATCTTAGAGATGCAATAATAAATTCCATGGTTAAATATTTCATTTTATTTTATTTTTATAAACTTTAAAGGACCAAATTCAAATTAGTTAATTTTAAATTTTAATTTAATTTAGTATATATCTATATATATAGATAATTGTTTTTTTAAGATTCTAATATTTTGTTTATATATTAATTTTTTATTATGTTTTTTATAATAAAAAAATAATAATCATTATAAAATAAATAATTATTTTTTTATTAATTTTTTTTTAATATTATAATTTATTTATTTATGTATTTAAAATATAGTTATATATATATATATAATTGAAAAGGAAACTAATGAGGTAAAGAAGAAAGAGAAGGAATCCATGCGCTCACTCAAATTATTTAACGATAGAATTTGGTTTTGAGCTCTAGGCTCTTGGAAAAATTAGAAAGATTTATGCTGGTCAAAAGAAATCATAAACACGCCGTGCAGCTTACAATGAGGTTGTTATCCGCTCCGAAGGCAAGCTGCCTGCCTGCTGTTTGATCATTTTATCAGTCCGCTGTGCATTTTGATACTTCATTCAACTCCTGTTCGTTGTTGATGTATTGCTGTGGTTAGGTCCGGAGGCGCAGGCATCACCACGTGATCAATGGATGATTTTGAAGTTTAGTGGTGTGATGTCTGTGTCTATGACTTACATTACAAGGAGATTTTGGTCGCCCTGTTCGGGGGTTTGGCGGTCAGAACTTCGTTTCAAGGCCGTCAATGCTATGCTCTGTTCACCACACCGTCACCGCCAATGCCTTTGTACCTCCTGCACCGCTACTGACCTCACTCTCAACCTCAACAAAGTAGACGACCACATAGAGGGGAATGGGCAAAGCACAACAAGCATAAAACTCCGCAAGCGCCGCAGCAAGAAGGTCCCAATCTCACTCAAAAAGGAGAAGGAAAAGCTTAGTATCGATTGGCTGTTCTCGTTATCCGCTGGCGATTCTTCTTCCTCTGCTATGACCCCGAGATGCATACAGGCAGAGGTGGCAGAGACAAGCCTTGAGCTGTGCGACGCTGACGGATTGTTACAGCTTCCTCCCACTCCTATTCCCAGTTATTCAGATAATGGTTGGGTGCTCGGCATTGACCCCGACGTCAAGGGTGCTGTAGCCGTCCTCAAACCTCAACATTCAGGCTCTCCTGCCCAGGTAGTTTTTGATATGGTTTTGTTCTGTTTTTCAAAGCTTATGTTATCGTGGTCTCTGTCAGTCAATGTAAATGTCGAAGTCACAATTTTAACTGCAATATAACTTTGGATTTCCAATATCTATGGAAGATACCCAAGTTCGGGTATCCTGTCCGAGTGAATTTACTCATGATGATTTCAACTTGCAAACAAATTTTACAAACGATGATACTATAGTTTTCCTCTTTTGCAATTACCTTGGCGTCTTCCAAACACATATGATGTTTGGTCTTGGACGAGAATGTCACTTTTACTTAACATTACCATAAAATGACTCAGGATGTTTGAGAGTGGTTCCAGCTTCGTTGGATTTCATATGGAGATTTCATTCAAAATCCAACAGACTTATCAATTTTTCAGGATTTCAGGATTTGGGGATTGCAATGTTTCCATTGGATTTTGTCATGTATTAGGGTATGGAACTCGTATTTAATCAAGAGCACCAATCCCTCTATGTACCTTGATGTTAGTGACATTGGTTGTCGAACTCCTCTGGGATTCACTCCCAAACCATGAGCTTCTGAAAATGTCGCTCTCGCTCCCGTTTTCGCTCCTACTCCCAAGTAACACAAAGAAGAGAAACCGTTTGGATCAAAAATGGTTAAATGATCTAGTTTATGTCCAATACAACCTCTGACTCAGACAAAACCATTTGTTGAACAAAAGACCTGATTCAGATCCCATTGTGTTGTAGGACATTGATCCAACATCAGATTGGGTAGTGGAGAGTCGTCCAGCAGAGTTTGATCCTGATAAGGATCTTGATTTAGATTTAGATATCAAGACATCAGTTGAACTTGAACATGTTGTTCAGTTGAATGCAGATCCCAATCCACCAGCCTCAGTGTCACAGCCAGCAAGGACTCCAGTTGTAGGTGCTTCCTCTGCGCAGCCACGACAAAAGCGCAGCCACATATCTACTCTATCTCAGCGTGCATCTGCTGCAGTTGCACAGCCTACTAGTGGTACCACTTCTACAGCTGCAGTTGGAGATGATGATGATAAGGAGCCATGGGGCCCCCTGTCTGACTCTGATAATGATCCAGAGATTGATCGACATGATCTTGGTTCCTCTGGCAGTAGCTACTCGCCAGTAGCTGTAGTATTAGTACTGGAGTCTGGTCACAGTTTACTTTTGTTGTAGAGGCCATTTCTAGCCTCCTTGGTTATGTGTTTTTTGTTTTGAATTTTGATCATGTATGACAGTTGACTATGTATTGCCATTAGGTACCATTTTGATATAATGGATTGGTTCATGAGCCTACTTTGATCATATGTTGTCTTCCATCTATATTATAATGTTGTGTGTTTGGAAACATGAATGAAAATCTTTAAAATTATGTTTTTTTACAATAAAAAATAACTATTTAATGTATTTTTTACAACGACCGAGTCATTGAAATCGAGCCGACCGAGTCATTACCGTTTCAGAGTCGGAGTCGGAGTCGATCCTCGGCCGAGTCGGAGTTGGAGTCGGAGTTTTAAAACTATGGATGGAAATGTTGTTGCCCCTAGTCTTCCACAACCTATAAGGTTGACACCACAACAATTGGAAGAAAAAAGAGCAAAAGGGTTTTGTTACAGTTGTAATAGCAAATACACTAAAGGTCATAAGTGTGCTGAGAAGAAAGTATTCTACATAGATTGTGAAGAGGAAGAAGAAAATGAGCAAGAAAGGTCAAAAGAAGAGGATATACTCCAGGAACATGTCATATGTGTATTTATGTAATCAATTATATTTTAAATTCATAACAACACCAAGTATGAAATATTATATTGGTTTACAACCAAGCATTAGAGTAAATTTCAGCCTAAAAGTGCCCATGAAATTTTCACGTACATAATATGTAAACCAATCAAAAGCCTTTAAATTTAAAAAGAGGTACATGTAAATATTTTGGAGGGACAAGAAATAATTAAAAGGCTATTTTTTTAAATGTATTTTTGGTTTATCTCCTTATATGTTTACTCAAATTTCAAGTGTAGACACTCATTGGATGTAGAATTAAATTTTGCAACCAACGAGTACCATTATGCATACTTTTGAGTAGTCCGCATTGATAAAAATTGAATATACATTAAAAAGTGTGTTAAATGTTTTTTTAATGTATCTTCATTTTTTATCAATGTGTGACTTCTCAGAAAATATGCATAATGGATACTCGTTGGATGCAAAATTTAATTCAGTATCCAATGAATTTCTGCACTTAAAATTTGAGTAAACCTATAAAGAGATGAGCCAAAAATACATTAAAAATTAGTTTTCTTGTTTTCCCTCCAAAATTCATCTCTTATTTTATTATTTCCTATTATTTTATTATTTTTCCTTAGAAAGCCACTTTTAGGCTTAAATTTCATCTAATAAAATGTTGTAGCCCATTAAAGGCAGCGTGTATTAATCTTATCATTGCAAACGTAAAAACGACGACATTTTAGTTAGTAGGTCTTACTTATTATGACTAGGATAGATTAGTTGATGACAAAAATCTAGTGCCAAGACACATCCTCAACTTGAATGTGGGGTTAATGGTGATTAAGCTCAATTGTAATTTATCATTAGTGAACAGTGATAACCCACATTTGTGGGTAGTTAGTAGGGTTTATTCTCCCATGTTTTATGGGTTCATTATTAGCAAATCTAAACCTCACTATTATATATCATGGGAGTTGCCTTATTTGTAATGATAATGTGAGCTATCATAATGTGATTAACTGATTTATTTGTCCATTGAGGATGCTCTTTATACCTTGTGTTTTGGCTTCTTTGTGTGTTCCTTATGAGGGCCTCTACATTTGTCGTAGAATTTCTATAATATCTTTAATATTATAGGATAGTGAAGGGTATGAGTCTCATTAACCCTCATTGTTTTCTCTCTCAAGATCATGGTGGAGTTATCATGATGACATCCATCCAAATAAGACGTAAGTTTTATTAATCTCTTAGAAGTCTATTTCCCAAAAAGGTGGCCTTCAATTTTGAGCTTGGCTACGAGATATTCATGTGAAGTTATATTTTGTTTACCACGTTGATTTCCCTTAGAGACCTTTTATTCACATTGAGACATTCCATTAGTATGCTGATATATTTAAAGATTTGTTCAAGATGTGCACTACCTAGGTCACCTCAAAAACTTTTCTCAAATCCCCTCTTTATGGGTTTTTGTGACATTACAGCCTTGAATCCAAATTTTTCAATTTTTTGGAATTTATTAGAGCTCTATTTGCATTGCTTCATCATTGTTCAACTTTTTTATGTTGCTTCAATGACTACTTTTTTATTTTACACTATTCTTTGCAAATAAAAAAATAGCATCTGATTTTTTCACAAGGTATAATTTGACCTCAAAGTTTTATCAACCTACCTTGTTTGAAAACCTTCCATGTGGCATTACAATATATCCTCACCATCTTGTCCAAACGAGGCATGAAAAGAGTTTGCAAAAGTCACATTCCACATCTTGGGTAGGAAGATACCATTTAAATTATTGTTTTTCGTTGATTATAGGGACTTTGAAAACGAGGAGTTAACTGAAATATATTCAAGCATAGGGGTGTAAGTTGGCCCCCACAACCCCCATTTAGGAACCAATTTGGGAGTTACTAGGAGGGTTTCTAACCATTGGAAACCTTGAAAGCTTATTTTCAGCGATAACAAGAGTGACATGGAGATCACTTGGAGAATTTGAACCGAGAGTGCCAATTACCACTATCGTGTCAAGAGAGCTTTAGTCTTACTACCTCTATCTAGCATTTGTTCTTTGTTTGCAACAACATTGGAGGGGCCCAACATGTTTCAACAATGTAGGAACAACAACATTTTTGTCAACAACATGATATCTTTAATCTTAAGGTGTAGACCTTAACCCCTAAAACATGTATTAGCTTTGTAACAGGGATCTCTAAGACCCCATTCTTCTCATGCCATGGATTTATAACATGGGTCTATACAACCTCATACATTATGTGAACCTACCTTGATTAGGTTCTTTCTTTGTGGCAAATCATCATCTCATCACCTTCTCATCCCATAGGCCATCAAAAGGGTTTGAAGAAGTCATTCTACATCTTGGGCACAAATAAATCATTTAATAGCATGTTTTCTAGCTAACTTATGGTAATCTTCAACACCAAGGGTTCAAGAGAAGAGTTAAAACGTGGGGATGCCAAACCCTTGTGAGTAATGAGTTAAACAACCATAGGGTTGAAGGCTTTTTTTAAGTTGAATTGGGTTGGGCTTGTGAAGTGATTAGAGAATATGATCCTAGGACAACTACTACCACTATTGATTCTATGGCCCTTTGCCTTTCCTTACAACCTCCATTCCATGTTTGGGGCAAGTCTCGAAGGCCCTAACCTATTGTTTCAACAACTTTCAATCAACATCACATTTGCCAAAAAGGGGGAATCTTTAATCCTAGGGTATGGTCTCTTACATTGAAATGAGGGTAGGGGAGATCAATGTACCACAGTCAGTAATGAAGGATTTTACCTCCCTTACCACCAAATAGACAAAAATTACTTTAATCCTCTCAGGATGTTAACTCTAGGATGAACTCTCTTTCATGGATTGGGGTTAAGGAACCACGTTTATTCATCACAAATGAAATTGCTAAATGGCACCAGAATACATTCCATAAAATGTCAATATTGCAAGGAGAGCCTTGGAAATTTAACATGAGAAAATAAAAAATTTGGTAATTCTCCTTAGTGACTAAATCTTGATGGTACTTTACAAACAGAGCCAAGGAGTTTTGACACATCCAAGATTGTAGTTTGTTACTTCATGGAAATGGCACTCTTCAACAGAAGAAAATCATGTCAAAAAAGAAAACCTTAGTCAAGCTACCAGTCATGAAAATTCACCCATGAAAGTCCTTGACCCTCTTTGGATCGAACCTTAATTTCAATATCCAACAAGATACACACAACAAAATACCCTAAATATATGTGCTTTTAAAGATTTGCATAGACCATAACCTGTCATAATCTCAAATATCAATATGAAATCCACTAGGTAAATTTATTACCCTACACATTGTCTTTAGCGTGAGCTTCTAGAAGGCACAATGATTGCTAAATCATTGTGTAATTGGCGAAATAGAATTAGCACGTGGGGGTGACCATTTAAACAACTCACTACAATGTTATGACAATAATGGAAGGGCATCATGTCTAGATCATATGAACACAACACTATAAAAACATCAAATTCCACATAATGAGTAATTATTTTGACCTTGACTCGCCCATTCTTTGCATGATATTAAATCACATCAAAAGCTATAGCCTTCGAATTAAGGAGCTCTACCAACATTTCACAATGTTCTATTCTCCACATTACTAGGTCTTAAACCTATGCAATATAGTGCATTTTAACATTACGTATTAGTGTAAGGAAATAACGTTAAATTATGGTATGTTCTATGCTTAAGAGCAATTTACTTCAAATCTTCTTATTAGCCCAATATCAATCTCAAGTCAACCTTGGTCCACTCCGCCTTCAACAACAATGATAGACAGCCCAAAACAGTCCGAGAAACATGGTCAAACAGTGTTCAACACATGTGCAGCGTTGCGGTCAACCCTAACTAGTCAACGCTAGTCAAATCCGTGGTCAAAACAGGTCAACGTCTTGTTGTCCAGAATTGTGGCTTGCTTGGTAGAGGCTCCCACACTAATCCGCAGTCAACTTGACCTCCTCGCTGGTCAACGCAGTCAAACTAACCTTGCTGCTCCTCGGTCAACCGAAGTCAACGTTGTTGCAATAGTAATGCGTCTTCCTCCTTCCCGCGTGAGAGATAGTTGCTCCTCCTACACATACCCAATCAAGCTAGGAGAGAAGAGATGAGAAGATGAGATGTGTGGTGTAATGCCACAAGGTCTCCTTTTATATGCCACGTTGAGGATAAACTAGGGGTGAGAAACATTGTTTAGCTTGTTGGCCGACCTTGACAAATTGTGAGGGTCTCCACATTTGTCATAGAATTTCTATAATATCTTTAATATTATAGGAGAGTGAAGGGTATGACTCTCAATAACCCTTATTGTTTTCTCTCTCAAGATCACGGTGGAGTTATCATGATGATATCCATCCAAATAAGGCGTAAGTTATATTAATCTCTTAGAAGTCTATTTCCCAAAAAGGTGGCCTTCAATTTTGAGCTTGCCTATGAGATATTCATGTGAAGTTACATTTTGTTTACCACATTGTTTCCCTTAGAGACCTTTTATTCACATTGAGACATTGCATTAGCATGTTGATATATTTGAAGATTTGTTCAAGATGTCCACTACCTAGGTCACCTCAAACAATTTTCTCAAATCCTCTCTTTATGGGTTTTTGTGGCATTACGGTCTTGAATCCAAATTTTTGAATTTTTAGGAATTTACTAGAGCTCTATTTGCGTTGCTTCATCATTGTTCAACTTTTTTATGTTGTTTCAATGACGACTTTTTAATTTTACACTACTTTTTGCAACAAAAAAATAGCATCTAATTTTTTCACAAGGTACAATAAGACCTCGAAGTTTTATCAACCTACCTTGTTTGCAAACCTTCCATGTGGCATTACAATATATCCTCACCATCTTGTCCAAACAAGGCATCAAAAGATTTTGCAAAAGTCACATTCCACATCTTGGGTAGGAAGATACCATTTAAATTATTGTTTTTTCATTGATTATAGGGATTTTGAAAAAGAGGACTTAACTGAAACATATTCAAGCATAGGGGTGTACGTTGGCCCCCACAACCCCCATTGAGGAAACCAATTTGGGAGTTACTAAGAGGGTTTCTAACCATTGTAAACCTTGAAAGCTTATTTTCAGCAATAACAAGAGTGACATGGAGATCACTTCGAGAATTTGAACCGAGAGTGCCAATTACCACTATCGTGTCAAGAGAGCTTTACTCTTACTACCTCTATCTAGCATTCATTCTTTGTTTGCAACAACGTTGGAGAGGCCCAACATGTTTCAACAACGTAGGAACAACAACATTTTTGTCAACAACATGATATCTTTAATCTTAAGGTGTAGACCTTAACCCCTAAAACATGTATTAGCATTGTAACAGGGATCTCTAAGACCCCATTCTTCTCATGCCATGGATTTATAACATGGGTCTATACAACCTCGTCCATTATGTGAACCTACCTTGATTACGTTCTTTCTTTGTGGAAAATCATCATCTCATCACCTTCTCATCCAATATGCCATCAAAAGGGTTTGAAGAAGTCATTCTACATCTTGGGCACTAATAAATCATTTAATAACATGTTTTCTAGCTAACTTATGGTAATCTTCAACACGAAGGGTTCATGAAAAGAGTTAAAACTTGGGGATGCCCCACCCTTATGAGTAATGAGTTAAACAACTATAGAAGTTGAAGGCTTCATTTAAGTTGAATTTGGGTTGGGCTTATGAAGTGATTAGAGCATATGAGCCTAGGACAACTACTACCACTATTGATTCTAAGGCCCTTTGACTTTCCTTACAACCTCCATTCCATATTTGGGGCAAGTCTCGAAGGCCCTAACCTATTGTTTCAACAACTTTCAATCAACATCACATTTGCCAAAAAGGGGGAATCTTTAACCCTAGAGTATGGTCTCTTACATTGAAACGAGGGTAGCGGAGATCGATGTACCACAGTCAATAACAAAGAATTTTACCTCCCTTGCCACCAAATAGACAAAAATTACTTTAATCCTCTCAGGATGTTAACTCTAGGATGAACCCTCTTTCATGGATGTGGGTCAAGGAATTGATCAAAAATGAAATTACTAAATGGCACCAAAATACATTCCATAAAATGTCAATATTGCAAGGAGAGCCTTGGGAATTTAACATGAGAAAATAAAAAATTAGTAAGTCTCCTTAGTGACTAAATCTTGATGCCACTCTATAAACATAGCAAAGGAGTTTTGACACATCCAAGGTTGTAGTTTGTTACTTCATGGAAATGGCACTCTTCAACAAAAGAAAATCATGTCAAAAAAGAAAACCCTAGTCAAGCTACCAGTCATGAAAATTCAACCATGAAAGCCCTCAACCCTCTTTGGCTTGAACCTTAATTTCAATATCCGACAAGATACACAACAAAATACCCTAAATATATGTCCTTTTAATGATTTGCATAGACCACAATCTGTCATAATCTCAAATATCAATATGAAATCCAGTAGTTAAATTGATTACCCTACACATTGTCTTTAGCGTGAGCTTCTAGAAGGCACAATGATTGCTAAATCATTGTGTAGTTGGTGGAATGGAATTATCACATGTTGGGGTGACCATTTAAACAACTCACTACAATGTTATGACAACGATGGAAGGGCATCATGTCTATATCATATGAACACAACACTGTAAAAACATCAAATTCCACATAATGAGTCATTATTTTGACCTTGACTCCCCCATTCTTTGCATGATATTAAATCACATCAAAAGCTATAGCCTTTGCATTAAGGAGCTCTACCAACATTTGATGATGTTCTTTTCTCCACATTACTAGGTCTTAAACCTATGCAATATAGTGCCCTTTAACATTAGATATTAGTGTAAGGAAATAATGTTAAATTATGGTATGTTCTATGCTTAAGAGCAATTTACTTCAAATCTTCTTATTAGCCCAATATCAATTTCTAGAATAGCAATCAAATCAACATGATAGTAAAATGTAGATAGAACATAAATGTAAACAATAGAAGACAAGCCAAGACAATAGACATAAGATGTGGCACCAGCCAGGGACAAACCCCAATGTAGGGAAACCCTTTGATCAATTCGTCTTATATTCTTCAATAATTCAGCAGAGAGAGAGTACAATTACACAATTCTGTAATTTTACAACAGCAACAATAAAACCCTAACCAACAAAGTCAAAGATGGTCGAACAACACACAAATGACCTCAAGTCAACCTTGGTCAACTCGGCCTTCAACAACAATGATAGGCAGCCCAAAAAAGTCCAAGAAAGATGTTCAAACAGTGGTCAACGCATGTGCAGCATTGCGGTCAACCCTAACTAGTCAATGCTGGTCAAATCTGCGGTCAAAACAGGTCAATGTCTTGTTGTCCAGAATTATGGCTTGCTTGGTAGAGGCTCCCACACTAATCTGCAGTCAACCTGACCTCCTCGCTGGTCAATGCAATCAAACTAACCTTGCTACTCCTTGGTCAACCTACGTCAACGTTGTTGCAACAGTGATGTGTCCTCCTCCTTCCCGCATGAGAGATAGTTGCTCCTCCTACGCATACCCAATCAAGCTAGGAGAGAAGAGATGAGAAGATAAAATGTGTGGTATAATGCCACATGGTCTCCTCCTTTTATATGCCATGTTAAGGATAAACTGGGGGTGATAAACATTGTCTAGCTTGCTAGCTAACCTTGACAAATTGTCAAGAAATACAAATAAATTCATATTTCCATGAATACATGTTGGAATCGGATGATCGTTAGATCAATCCTACACCTCTCGATGAGAGGAATCCAAGAAAAATATCAGTTGCCATAAATGAAGTGAACCACTGGAGTTTGGCCCTAGTTGCCAATTTTAACACTGCTTCTCAACTAGGGAGAACTCCATCTGCTAATCCATCTGTTTGTCGGTACTACCTCTGCCATCAAATGCATTGCCTTGCACTGCTCTACTCTACTGAACTATGAAGAAGAAGAAGTGATCGAGAATGTATCATAACATCCTCTACTGACCCGAAGTCAACCCCAGATAAAAGAGTGTCTCATGGCACTCTCACTGACCCGAAGTCAGTCCCAATGAAGAGAGTGTGTCATACCACTCTTACTGATCCAAAATCATTTCCAAAAGAGAGTGAGTTATATCACTCTTACTGCCCTGAAGTCAGTTCCAAATAAAGAGAGTGTCTCATACCACTCTTACTGACTCGAAGTCAATTCCAATTGATCCCAGATCAATGTCATCCTAGCATAGGGAGTACAGTAGATACACGATGCATCCATTGGTACTACTATGGTCCCTATCCTCACTTCCCTACTCATTGGCCAGATGAGAGGTACTTCCCATGAGTCCCAGACTGCATGGGTAGGATGTCTCAGGAGAAAAGGATGAACCACTCTTCCTGCCTACATGTCGCCACGAGGTATCATAGTGGAACATTGAACCACTCACCTTGTACATAGCACACCACTAGGGGAAGGCTGAATCACCCTATGGTTGCTCATCGCTCAAAGAAGTACCCCAAGCCCCCCGCAACTCCCAACCATCAATGTATGCATCATACAAGACTCTCATAAGAGGGTCTCTCCACGACTCCTAGTCGTTCTCGGAAAGTCAAGAATTTGACCTTTCCCAGGGGCTTTGTAAGAATGTCAGCGACCTGCTCATCAGTCCCAATATGATGGAGCCTTATTGCTACTCGTTGTACCATATCCCGGATAAAGTGGTCCTTGATATCAATGTGCTTGGAGCAATCATGAAATACGAGATTCTCACATAAACGAATCCCACTCTGGTTGTCGCAGAGGATAACATAGTATCCAGCGAATGACCAAACAGCTCACTAAAGAGCTTCCGCAACCAAACAACTTTAGAGGAGGCCATACTCACAGCATTGTATTAGGCCTCAACGATGCTCAAAGCCACCAACTTCTGCTTCCTGCTCATCCAGGAAATCGAAGCAGAACCCAAAAAGAAACAACACCCTGAGGTGCTCTTTCGATCTGCCACACTGCATGCCCAATTAGCGTCGGAATAACCATGCAGCGTCACGTTTCCGGTAGTGTATCTCAGTCCATGAGTGATTGTGCCCCGAAGATATCTCAGAAGATTCTTGGCACCAATCCAATATGAGTGATGAGACTCTATCATATATTGGCTCAACGTGTTGACTGCAAAACATATATCCGGACGGGAGTTCACTAAGATCATTAATGCTCCTATGAGTTGACGATACTCAGAAGCATTTCCCAAAACAGGGCCAACAGCACTACCACATAACTTCTTGAAGTTAAGCTCCATCGAGGTCATCACGGCTTGCAGTCCACCATACCAAATTTCTCTAATATCTTCACCACGTATTTTCCTTGAGATAGGAAAATTTCTCTTGGCTTTTGCCAAACCTCTAATCCTAGGAAATAGTGCATCAGTCCTAGGTCCTTCATCTCAAATTCAGAAGCCAACTCCCTCTTACATTTGTGAATGAGAGGTTCTGCACCTATCAGAAAGAGGTCGTCAGCATACAGCACCAATATGAGAGGCTTGTTATCTTCAACCTTAAAGTAAAGGTTCAGATCGACTTCACTCCTAGTGAATCCCAGCTTCATCAAATAGCTATCAATCCTCTCATACCAAGCTCAAGGTGCTTGCTTCAGCCCATAGAGGGCTTTCTTCAACCTGCATATATGAGATTCTCAATTATGAATCTCAAACCCCTCGAGTTGTTCCACATAGACTTCCTCTTTAATCGAACCATGCAAGAACACGATCTTGACATCCATCTGATGTAGGTTCCATCCTTGCGAAGCAGCAAGGGCTATGATCAAGCGAATGTTGGTATATCGAGCAACAAGTACAAATATCTCATCATAATCTACACCTTCCTTTTGAGAGAAGCCTCGAGCAACAAAACGATTCTTGTACTTTTCAGCACTCCCATCAGCTCCATGCTTGATTTTGTAAAGCCATTTCGAGGTGACAACTATTTTGTCCTAAGGTCTAGGGACCACTTCCTAGACATCATTCTTCATGATGGACTCGTATTCTTCATTCATAGCATCCTTCCACACTTGATGCTTTATGGCTCTTCAAACAATGTAGGCTCATTTTGAATGATGGTGCTCATAATGGTCAAGTGTCCCTGATACCTGGTCAGCTTTTTGCTTTCACGGAAAGTCTCTCTGGGTGCAATATGTCTATCAGCATCTTCAAGAGTCCCCCCCAAGCCATGAGGGCCTCTTCCTAGAAGAGGAAGGCTCTTGCAAAGGGGGATCAATAAGATCCATAGGTTCTTCAACATCAGGCAACATTTCATCTTCCTTCTCATCCGGCGTCCTGGTGTCAGCTTCTTTATCTTTCCTTAGAATAGGAAGATTGTCAACCTTGCTAAGAGCCATATTTTCATCAAAGATGACATCATGACTTATTTAGACTTCCCTTTGACCAGCCACAAATTCTATAGCCCTTAGAATTTTCGTTATAGCCCATAAAGATTCCCTTCTTTCCAAATGCACCCAATTTGCTTCTTTTCTCTTTCGGCACATGAAAATATACAAGACTTCCAAAAATTCTAAAATGAGAGACATCAGGTTTCTTACCAGTGAACACTTCTTTGGGAGTCTTGGAATCCAATGCTTGATGAGGGCATCCGTTTTGAACATATACGGCGGTATTCGCAACTTCGACCTTCCACGATTGTACGATTCTTCCTTTCGGCCACATCATTATGCTCAGGAGTGTATGGTGTTGTGGTCTCCCTCTTAATGTCAACTTCTTTGCAAAAGTCATGAAACTCATTGGATTCATACTCGGTCCCATTATCAATCCCTAAAATCTTCATTCTCTTCTCGATTTGATTCTCGATCAAGGCTTTGAAGTGATGAAACTAGGTGAACATTTCATCCTTTTTTTCAAGAAGTATATCCAAGTCTTGCGAGAACAATCATCTGTAAAAGTAAGATAATATAGATATCCTCCCAAAGAGTTCACGGGCATCATACCAGATATGTCGGAGTGAACCAACTGCAAAATGTCAGAGGTCTTGCTATGGCTCAAGGGGAATGGTCCCCTTTTGAGCTTTTCTTCGGCACATCCCAAACATACACCTTCATGCTCTACTTTGAACTCGGGCATCCCCGTCACTATCTGTCTCACATCGGGTAGAGCCTTATAATGAAGGTGGGCAAACCTCCAGTCCCATAATTCAGATTGAAGAGATGTGTCGCAAGACATGGCCCCCCAATGGACTTTATCCAACTTGATGTAAAGAGTCAACCCAGAACCCAAGAGTGAAAGCATATTTAAATTCTTTTTTCACACACGTATCTTGCCATCGATGAAGGCCACCTTGTAGCCTTTGTCTTCCATTGCCGAAATGGACACCAGGTTCTTCTTGAGATCAGGTACGTATAAGACTTCTTGCAAATGGATTGTGTTACCCTGATTTAATTGAAGAGTAACATTCCCTACACCTTTTACAGGATAAGTGGAATTCTCCAAGAATAATCTCCTAGTTTGTCTCCTTCTCTATCATATTAGAGAGAGCTTCCTTGTAACCAATGAAGTGCCATGAGGCACCACTATCAATAAGCCAATTGCCCAACGAGTCCGGAGGAGAGGTAGTGCAGAGGACCAATATCAGATAATACTCATCTTGCTTATTGTTAACAACATTTGATTCATGCCTGGAGTTCCTTGCTTTCTTGGAGGGTTGACCACTTCCTTGATTTCCTGCATTCCTCTTCACTTTGCCATTGAACCTGCCATTCCTTTGATTGTGGTTGGAGTTGCCCCTGGAGTGATTTTGACCATCATCATGTGATGTGTCCTTTTTATTGGGACACTCCCTCGCATAGTGGCCAAATTTATTGCAAACGAAGCATCTTCCATTCCTTCCTCGATATGGGCTTCCCTTTGAAGTGACGTTTAGACCCATAATTATTTCTCCTTTCAGCATGAGAGGAGAAAGTAGTGGGGTTGCCTTTGATTGAAGGCATTTCTTGCTCCACCATCCTTGTCTCTTCCTAAATGCATCTCGACATCAATTCTTTAAATCCCGAAATTCGATCATTGTTGAGAAGAGTAGTTCTAAATATATACCATTTGGATGGGAGCCCTCCAAAGGTAGTGATAGTTAGTTCCTTGTCAAGAATGACTTCTTCGATAGATAGGAGATCATTCTCGATCTCAGTGATCCTTAAGAAGTAGGATTGAATATACTCGTCCTTGCCCTTCTTAATATCCTTCAACTTATTTTTGAAGAACAAAACTTGATTTGCATCACTAACATTAAACAAGCTTACCAGTTTATCGTAGATCTCCTTGGAGGTGTTCAACTCGGAAATTTAGGCCACCAGAAGCTTGTCAATAGAATCTCAGATAATCTTCTTTGCTTTGACTTCACCCTTACTGTACTTGTTCTTTGTAGTAGCCGGTGCATTTGATGGAGGCTCCATAATTCTGCCCCTCACATAGTCCAACACTTCTTGCTCTTCCAATGTCAGATCAAGAGACATCTTCCATCCACGATAGTTAGACTTCTCACGGAGCTTGTTTTCGGCCGGGAAGTGAGATGAGGAACCCATGAAGCCTTTTTGACCTTTTCAATTGTCTTCGGTGATTGCTCTTTCAACTCTTGCTTGGGCTTTGTCTTCCCCTCACCTCTGATTCCATGTTAAATTATGGTATGTTCTATGCTTAAGAGAAACTTACTTCAAATCTTCTTATTAGCCCAATATCAATTTCTAGAATAACAATCACATCAACATGATAGTAAAATGCAAATAGAACATAAATGTAAACAATAGAAGACAAGCCAAGACAAGAGACACAAGATGTGGCACCAGCCAGGGACAAACCCCAATGCGGGTAAACCCTTTGATCAATTCTTCTTATATTCTTCAATAATTCAATAGAGAGAGAAAGAGAGATGGTACAATTACACAATTCTATAATTTTACAACAACAGCAATAAAACCCTAACCAACAAAGTCAAAGCTGGTCAAACAGCTCACAAATGACCTCAAGTCAACCTTGGTCAACTCAGCCTTCAACAACAATGATAGGCAGCCCAAAACAGTCCAAGAAAGATAGTCAAACAGTGGTCAATGCATGTGCAGCTCTGCGGTCAACCCTAACCAGTCAATGCTGGTCAAAACCGTGATCAAAGCAAGTCAACGTCTTGCTGTCCAAAACTGTGGCTTGCTTGGTAGAGGCTCCCCACACTAATCTGCAGTCAACCTGACCTCCTCGCTGGTCAACACAGTCAAACTAACCTTGCTGCTCCTTGGTCAACCTAAGTCAACGGTGTTGCAACAATCCTGCGTCCTCCTCCTTCCCATGTGAGAGATAGTTGCTCCTCCTACGCATACTCAATCAAGCTAGGAGAGAGGAGATAAGAAGATGAGATGAGTGGTATAATGCCACAAGGTCTCCTCCTTTTATATGCCACGTTGAGGATAAACTGAGGGTGAGAAACATTGTTTAGCTTGTTGGCCGACCTTGACAATCTGTCAAAAAATACAAAAAAAATCATATCTCCATGAATACATGTCAGAATCGGATGATCCTTAGATCAATCCTACACCTCTCGATGAGAAGAATCCAAGAAAAATATCAGTTGCCATAAATGAAGTAACCCACATGGAGTTTGGCCCTAGTTGCGAATTTTAACAAATAAAATGTCATCTCACATTAATAAGGAAGAGCCAACACATTCTCTCTTACTTTTCCAAAGGTCCTATATATGATTCATTTCTCCACATATTGATTAACCTTGGAAAACTAAATAAAAAACATATATTTCGTTTTTGTATTGTCAAAATTGTTCAAATGTGTGTTTGATTGGTAGTTCTCTTGCCTTTATTTTAAACAAAATAAATTTATGATTGACAGATGATTCTTCCATCGATGTTGACAAAAAATAAACACAAAAGGGAGTTAAACATGGTTGAACTTTGGTTGGAAGTGTTTTTCTGCTTCACCCCTGTATGAGTATATCAAATTCCTTCAGCTCTACAAATTGGAAACATGCATAAAAAGCTTTTAGCAAGAAAGTAATTATAAAATGGCCAGCAACTCAATTAGATGATTTTCCAAAATCACCGGTTGGTGTTCATAATACCAAGAGATCAATTGCTCAAGGAATCAAATAGCAACACCAACAATATTATATTATCTCTTGGTTTACTTTAATAGCCCCTGAATATTCCAAGCAATTACAATGTAACTTCTCAAAACTGCACCAAATTTCTAGTCAATTCCAATGTAGAAATTGAAACATCAGACTGAATCCATACTATCCTGGTGACTAAATCATGTTGCTACTCGGCAAATCTGATGACCACCTCATTTCCAATCACGAAACTTTTTCATCTACCCAAATAAATGTTCGCCACTGATCAACTCTAGAGTGCCCTGTTTTGCCTACATCGGCATGTCATCAGATATGTCTGCCTCATTACAATTCACTGTACTATTCCCAAGTAGGGATTAACACTTGGGCAAGAGATCTTAACCAGACGTCATAGCGTAGACGGCTCAATTCTTGATAGTAATTCAAAAACATATATATTTTACAGAAAAATAAAAAGGATGCCTATCAAAAGGCACATCAAATTACTGCTTTCCTAATTTTTTCTATCTTATTTTGTAACTAAAGCATCCTGTAGGCTCAAAATATCAAACCAATCATACCTGGTGGTAGCCGCACACTTTGCAGAAAACTCATCATCAACCCATTTTGCATCAACTTGAATGCAATTTCCTTGCATATTTTTCATAGAAAGGAGAGACCAGGTCCCACTTGATAATAGTTACGGGCTTAATCCTTTTAGCCCTAAACCATAGATGCTACGTAAAACCTGAGTAAAACTGAATCAGGTTACTTACCTTCGTACCAATTTAAGGCACATTTGGCATCAACTGCTAAGTCGACTTGAAGGATATTTTTTCCACTGAAAGGGTAGGACATGCACTTAACAACCAAGGCTTTTGCTTCCTCAGAACTTGCTGTGGGCCCCTCCAAGATCACTTCATCATGCACCTGAAAGTACATGAAAGAATTACGTCCACAAAATGCTGGCTGTTCCAGATTTTATAAAATATAGACATAAATATCAGGCTGAAAAGTAAAACACGAGAAAGAGGAACCACCTGCAACAACAACTTCCAACCAAGATCCTTCAATCGACTATTGTTGGATATTTCCAACATAGCACACATTGCCACATCTGCTGCACTACCCTGGAAGTTTAAGAGCACAATTTCAAGGCAGATACATTCCATACATCTATCCATTAACATATCGAAATACAAAAATTAATGAAACTACAAAACAAGTACAAGAAATACCTGAACAGGAGTATTGATGGCTGCCCTTTCAATGTGACCTTTTAGTGAAGAACTGCAAGATTTCATATTAGGAAAGTGGCGAGCACGTCCAAGCAAGGTATGTACACACTGCCTTGTACGTGCTTCATTCTTACGCTCATGCTGCCACTTCAAGACTTCTTGCCTTTCATTGTACCAGAGTTTTACAGTCTCCTTAGCCTCCTCTTCTGAAACCTTGAGACCAACAAAAGTGGGAGTAGAATAAATTAGCAGAGAACCACTTACATGCAACTGCGATAATTGATACATGGCATATCACAACAACAACAGGATGTTTTCAGGATTATTTTATGTGCTGGCCATTTTCTAAGCATAGTAACAAACTACTCAAATACTCCATAAAATGCTATGTTGCACTGCCTTTGGGGACGTGAGGACGGGGGGACGAGTTTCTGGTAAGGCTAGAAAGCACCCCCAAATTTTTCAAGGGACGGCAATAGTATTTATACATATATATAATAAATATTATTATTATTATTTTATATTCACCATTTGCATAAAGATAAATAATAAATACGTCATTGCAATAAAATTATAATTACTGAATTAGCTAAGAAATCTGAAATTCATGTTAATAATTACAAAACCAAATACATAATCTCAAATCTCAAATTCAAGTTCAAGGATGCTGAGTCAAGAGCAGTGTTGACTCTTGAGTAAGTGAAATGTTCTCCTAGTGTGACACATGATAGCTAGTTGGAGGGTATCTATATATATGATGGTCCAAATGGCCTAGCGCTAAGACACTAACTCTTTCTAGTTTGACCTTTCAATGACCTAATTTGTCTTTCCATAAATGTCAAATCAAAAATCTGGGTTGAATTACTGGAGCTAGTTGTCTTGCTTGTTATTTTTGGTCAAATCCAAAAGCAGATTCAGTTTTGCTATTCTTGGTTGACATTCTTGCATGCAAATTAATTCACCATATTATCCCAGTTGGCAAGCATGTTAATTTTGTCAAAATCATACCTTGGCTCAAATTCCTAATATTGCCAATCTCAACACCTAAATTGACCTTTCTTACAATCACTGCTACTAATAAGACCAAGTTAAACAAATTCAATTTCCTTGGCATGGTTATCAAAGTTGCAAAGTGTGCTAGAGCCTTAAACATAGTGTGGTTTCTTTACACCAATCTGAGATATAGATTAGTCTTGAATCTTGGTTTATTATTCTTGGACAAAGTATAAAGAATAGTTTTGGAAACATCAGTCTTAAGAGGAAATGTGCTGAAATGAGTCATTGTTGGCAGCCTTTACTTCACACAGGAGGTTACATTCAAAAATAAACATCCATACAACCTTTCAATGTTTGAGGGAAAGCTATCCAAACAACAAAATAAACCCAGTCAAAATCAGGTCAGACATACCACTTTTTCCTTGGGGATGGTGGAACGGTACTCGAAAAGTCCCCAAAATTTGTTTGGGACAGATTGGGAACAGCTTGGAAGTCCCTAAGTCCCCAATGAAGTCCCCAAAAAATTGGGGACGTTCCCAACCCCTGTAAAAGTCCCTGGTACGCCGGAACGATTGGTACGAAGGATTTTTTGGTGGGGACGGGTTCCCGTGCAACATAGATAAAATGTCAACATCACATGGCAACTGTAGTAAAGAATAATGCAAATAGAAGTAGCTGTTTCGCGTACATAATAAGCTATATTACTGTCCAAAATCAGTATTAAGAGAACTAGAATGGGATCGGAACTGGAATTGCCAAAATCTTGAACCAGACTGGAACCAGGGAAAAAACCAAAAGAATGGTTGTATAAAAACCACACAAAATATTCAAATTTTATTAAAAAAATTATATATTCATGTAAGTCAATGTAAATCTAGACCATTAAACACCAAATATGAGAAGTTTGCTCATGTATATAGCATGCCACGCTGCATATAAAAAAGATACCAAGTGTGATACATATCTGAAACAAGATACACAAACATTGAGTCTCTAAATAGCCTCTAACGTTCAAAAAAATTATCATAGAAATCACTAAAATATATCATCAAATCATCTCCTAGCCTGGGATCCTCATCATCACAAAGTGATCACACACAAGCATTAAATATGCTACAATCCCTCACGAGATGTAAAGACCCAAGGTTGCACTGTTTTATGTCATATAATGTGGAAATATTCAAAAATTCTTGAGTCTACTGAAATTGGAGATACAACTCAATTTATAGTCTCCGTATGAGGTCCTACGATTCTAATAAGACAATTACCGAACATCTTGAAATGCATTTCCCACTAGGAATTTATAGTACAGCTGAAATATAGAATTAAAAGAGAAAGATTGTCTTGACCAACAAAAGGGAGATAGAGGGATGGGCATCATTATATACTATATAGCATTAGATTAGTAATTAGTAAGGCAGCTCCCCTTTTTCTGTTTTTCTTTTTTGTTTAGTTGGGACTTTATTTCTGCAATCACAGATCAGACCATTTATTTCCGGGTCAGTTCACATCTGACACGTCAATTCAATCAGTTTTTATTTCGAACCAGTTGGATTGGACCAATTTTCTGTATGCCGGTTCAAATTGCATCGGCCAATACCATCAGTTTTGTCTGAAGAGCTAGTTCAGACAACCAGTACCTTTTTGGTTTTTTCCTCTAACTAAACCAGTATAGATCCATCTTAAACATGGATCTAACATGAGCCAAGAGGGATCAGATTTCTTTAGGTACAAAACTTCTTTCAGAGTGCAAAATTTAAAAAAAATTGCACCTCTCTCTCTCTCTCTCTCTCTCTCTCTCTCTATATATATATATATGAGTATTTTTTCATTGTTTGAATTGTATTTTAACAATGTTCCACCAAGACTCCAGTGCGGGGAGACGCACAGGCGGGACATGTGGGCGTAACCTCAAATTTTAGGGAAATTTCGGGGGTGCAGGGGGATGTCAGGGTATATAATTTTTAATATATATATATATATATATATATATATATATATAAAATTCAAGTTCATATTCATTGTTCAATAATGAAAGCATAAATATTAAATAGACTAATAGTAATATGGATAACAATACATTGAAAATTGAATTTTGATCCACAAATAAAATTTAAATCCATAATTGAATTAAATAATGACATACATTGATCCATCTTAATCATTCATTTTGATACATACATCATTCATATGACATACTCATTATTCATCCACTCCATGAGATTTAATAAAAAATCAATAATGAAATATTCAAATACATTGATCCATATCATTCATCATTCTACGATCTACATTGATTTAAAAATTAAATTCATCATTCATCATTCCAAAATCTAAATTGAAAGAAAAACATACTAGTATATTACCATATGCAATATACTATGTACTAAAGTTTTGAGGGGGGTCACCCACACGCACCCCTTTTGGGGAGTCTCGTCCCCCACACTTGTGAAACGCACCCCCTTGTGTCTCCCCAAGACTTCCCAAAAAGGGTGTGTGGGGAAACACACCCCGTTGCGTCTCCCCAAGACTCCACAAAAAGGGTGTGTGGGGAAACGCACCCCCTTGCATCTCCCCAAGACTCCCCAAAAAGAGTGTGTGGGGAAACGCACCCCCAGTAGACTCCCCGTCCCGAGTGCGTGGGGTGCGAAGGGTGCATGCACCCGACCCTGGAGGACGCGTCCCCATGGAACACTATATTTTAGAATGCTATATAAAGTACATAACTTAGACTTGTAAGTCAAAAAAATCTATGTTGGATTTCGACCAAAAAAACATATCCCTAAAAGGGACCAAAAAATACTAAGACTACTGCCAAAGTTTAAACCATAAAAACTTATTTGTTTCAATTGCTTTATATGATAAACACATTATATTTTAAACAATGTATAATATATACATAGTTGACATTAAAATGGTTTTCTTTTATTAATATATTTTTAAGTATACATCAATATTTGTTCATATTATTGATAACCCACATTGAATTTTTCTGTTATTATGAATATTTTCAAATGTCACATATTAATTTCATATTCATATTAAGAATTGAATGAATGATACATAGCCCTCCTATTATTCTTATTAGCAAGTAATTAATAGTTTTTATTTTATTTTTGAACTTCCAATTAATTTTTTTCTTTGGACATTGAATATTTTATTATATACAAGATTAAAATATTGTTTTTAATATTTTAGGAAAATAGGATATTGACATAAATTAGTTAACATAGATGTTCAAATAGTTTATTTAAATAACATGTTGAAATATTTTTGGAAAGTATAAGATTTAAACCAAAGTTGTCGAATCTGATACAAGGAGGACCAAGATTCTCGAATCCACAGATCTGATCCAAATCAAGATCCAGATCCGCCTAGATACATGGAAAATACGACTAGTCTGCAGATCCAAATTTTTAGAAAACGGATCCTAGGCTGAGGAAACATATCCCGAGTTAGTTTGTCAGATCCTGCAGATTTCAAGTGAACATAAAAGACAAATTGGAATTTTCCCTTTAGGTTTTTGACTTGGTTAAAGTGTGGTCCCCCTTCTTGGACTATTCCACAACTTTGTCAGCAGTCTTGATTCATACAGCAACAAAACAACGTGAGGAACGCGAGGAACTCTGCTTGTATTATTCACCCCCCTGCTTCACACAGCAACAGAGCAAGCTGCGAGGAACCCACAAGGTTGTCGGGTGGGCACCTTGCTTCGAACAGTGATTGTGGATTGTGGGACTTGGCACCCATCAAGCGACAATGCAACAGTGGGCAGTGGGCACGAGGATATCGAGTGGGCACCTTGCTTCAAACAACAATTGTGAGACTCGGCACCCAACAAGTGACAAAGCAACACGCAGAAAGGAGCACGTTGGCACAACTCAGACCTGTTACAAGTAAAATTAATTTGTATGTATTCTAGGTATTATGTATTTTAAATTTTAATAGACTCGAGTAGAGTTGCCACTAAGTTGTTACAGTCTTTAGATATCACAGCTAGAGTTGCCACTAAGTAGTATTCTAGGTTTTAGTCTTTAGATATCACAACTAAAATTAAAAAATCGGTTTAAGTATTCATTTAGTGTTTGGGTAAAATTAAAATCACCTGATAAAATTTAAAAAAATCGTTTAGGTACCTGTGCATTGTTAATGACTTAAAAAATTATTTATGAAATTTCTATGTATTTTAATTGTATATTTTAATTTTTAATTGTGTATTGATAATATATTATAATTTGAATTTTATATGCAGTAACCTATAGACCATTTTCATCATGGAACCATCACAGCATGTGCAGAGTGAAAGGGAAATCATCAAAACAAACCCAAAATCTTCTCTATGGCAGTATATGGAGATTATTGGAAAAAATCTCAGAGGTGTTTCATATAAATGGAAATGCAATGCATGCCAAGATATCAAAAATGGCTCATATACTAGAGTGAAGGCCCATCTGACTGGTCAAACTAACACAAGGCTGCAAGTATGCATCGAGCCAAAAGATGCAAATGGTAAACATGGCTAAAGTTTGAGCCCTGGAAAAATGTAATTATATGCATCTTTGCAAGACGTTGCTGATAGGAAGCTTGCTAAGGGAAAACACCCTGTGCAAAGCTCAACAATTAGGCCTCCATTGCCATCTAGGCTTGTTACCACAACTAATAAAAGGCCCACTCTAGGCCCTCTTGAAGCAGCTTTCAATAATCAAGGAAGAGACATAACTGATAAACATGTAACTCATTGCATATATGCAAATGGCCTAGCATTCAATTTGGTGCATTCCCCTTATTGGAAACAAATGATTAAGGAAATTAATGAAGCCAAAAGGGTACAAAATCCCTGGATATGAAAAGGTCCACACTACTTCGTTGGCATCATAGAGACAATTGGTGGATAGACAGCTACAGAAAATCTGAGATACATGGGCCAAAACAGGGGTGTCTATCATTTCTTATGGATGGAGATACCAAAGAAATTGCCCATTAATTAAATTTGTTGCAATATGCCCCCAATGGGGCAATGTTTTTTAAGGTTGTTGATTACAATGGAATAGAGAAAGATGCATCTTTCATATCCACAATTCTTATTGGTGCAATAGAAAGTGTGGGGCCACATAATGTTGTCCAAATCATTACGGACAACGCACAGGTTTGTAAAGCTGCAGGTTTGACTGTGGAGGGTCGATATGATCAAATCTTTTAGACTCCATGTGCAGTACATTCATTGAACCTTATGCTTGCCAATATTAGTGAAATTGAATGGATTAATTAAATATATGTAACAGCAAAAGAAATCCAAATGTTCATAAACAATCATTTAATGTCCCAGGCCATATATCGAGGTTTTGCAAACTTGGAGCTACTAAAGGTACTCTTTTTTTAATCAATATTATTTGTATTGGAAATTCTTATTTTTAATTACAAATTTATATATGATTTCTCATTTGAAATTTGACTTTTTGGAACTTGTAGGCTAATAAAACCTGTTTTGCCTCCCACACTCTTGTCATAAAGAGGCTTGTGGAGGTGAGGCAAGCATTACAAGCAATGGTCATTGACCCTCTTTCGGAATCATGGAGAACTTTCATTTCTGATAGAGGGCAAAAAGTCAAGTCCATCATTTTTGATGATGCATGGTGAAACAATGTCCAATACCTTCTGCAGTTTACTAAACCAATATTGACCTTGATCAAAACATCTGACACAGGTACACCTTATTTGGAGGAAGTTTATGAAAACATAATATGCTAGAGAGAAAAAGGGAAATATCAAGGCAAGAGAAAATGACCCTTTTGGAATATTTTATTATGAAGTGAAGGACATAGTTACAGAAATGTGGAACAAAATAACCACACCATTACACATTTTGGCCTATGCATTGCACCCCAAATATTATCATTTCGAAAATTGTCTTTACAAGACAACTTTGAGGAAAATTTATAGAGATGTGGGAGTTGCAATGGAAGTATGTCAAGAATTTGGAGGATTTGTACAATCTACTGGTACCTTTTCATATCTAGTAGTTGTGGATGATAGAGGACATCTTGATCCTATTACTTGGTGGGGCTTCCATGGTGGGGATTACATTCATCTCTCAACTCTACCACCAGATTATTATCACAGGTTGTTAGTTCCTCATCAGCTAAGAGGAATTGGGGTACATATGGCTTCATCCATTCAGTGAAGCGAAATACGTTAGGAGAGACAAAGGCTGAGGATCTTGTGTATGTTCCTTCCAACCTCTGTCTTCTATCACATGTTGAACCAGAGTACAAAAAAGGTCCAAGCAGGATGTGGGATGTGGATCCTGAGATCTTTGACTTGAACCTAAATGCAACCTCACTTCAACCTACTTGAGGATATTGCTCCACCACCAATCCAGCCTAATGAAGCAACTTCCTACAATTCAGGACCCCCATCATCTTATTCATGAGGTAGAGTTGCAATATGCAGAAGAGAATGTAGATCAATTTGAAGATATGTAGTTAAACCTACTGCACATTATGATATTAGTAAAGTGATCATGGATGAGACACTCATTTTTGTACTCACCATTATCATTTATGATACTATCCTTTTTAAATTTTGTATGAGGGAGGATGCATCAATTTAGTATCTTAGTCTTCATATTTATAATATATCTAATGGTTTCAGATCTAAATGTTGTGATGTATAAATGGATTTAGATTTTGAACTCTAAAATTGTTTTTTTAATTTAAAAAATATTATTATATTTTTTGTACTTGACGTATCCTTGTCGTGTCTGGATCCTGGATTTTCAAAAAACTAGCAAATCCAAATTTGTATCCGTATTTGTATCCATAGTTTTAAATATTGGAACCAGTGACCAGACTGGTCTACCTAATAAACCTAGTTTCAAAACGCGACTTGTTAGATCTCAATGAACCGGTTTCAAAAAAACACATGAAATAATTAATATTTAATTAAAAAAATTGTTTTTAAGAAGTAAAACCATGATTCCAAACCAATAGACACAAAATATGCAAAGTTTGCTCATATATATACCGTGTAAAGGTGAAAATATCAAAATGACACCAAGTGCAATACATATCAGCAACAAAATATATAATCAATGAGGCTCTAAATGGCCTCTAGAGTCCAAAATCAAAGCCTACAAGTTATGGGGCCAAGGGCCTACTACAAGTCTACATATATGATATTAGTAATCAACAATATCACTTGAAACTTTGAAAGTTGAAACTTCTCATCATGATCAAACTTAGTTGGTTGAGTCTCGACTCCCAAACTTTGCAACTGCTTGAGTCACAAACTTCTATGTTGATTCAGTGACTTGAGTCTCAAACTTCTGAAGGTATTTTGCCCTAATATGCCCTATTACTTCATTTGGCGCTCCACATGGCTTTACATGCCCTCCTATCCCAGCCAAGTGTTGCTTGAACCTGTTAATACCCCCTCCTTCAATAGATCTTTGGCAATATTTGCAAATCATTTTGTCATCAATCATATCACTATGAGTCATGCAGTATACTTGGATTTTGGAGGCATGGTGGCTACCACTTAAGCACAAACTCTCTGTTGTTCCACTACTCCAACAAAAATTCAACACTCTCTAAGCTCCCAATGAAACTCACAAAAACTCCAAATGAGATGTGTGAGGCAAATGAAGGGGGTGAGCTAATTTTAAAGGCTTGGAGAGGGTGTTTTTTAAGGGAAACAACCCTTACTTTCCCTCTAAAACACCGAGGAAGCTTCCAAAAAGAGTCTGTGTGGGTTTGTCACCGTCAACTGCGGCCTTGGCAATGAACCGACCAATTTATGATAGAACCGACTTGTTTGACCATAAATCGATCGGTCTGTCATAATCTGGTCAGTTTGACCGGTTTTTGCGATTTTTTGGTGAAGATAGCCCTTAAACCGGGTTTTTTGCTCAGTTCGACCTGGTTACCTAATGAATTGGTCAATTTGACTTCTTTCCGATTTATGCCAGTCAATTTTTAAAACTATGTCCGTATCTGAATCCTGTTAACTTAGGTTTAAACATCTTCCTAACACAATTTTCTAACTTCTAATTACATTACATGAAATTATATTACGTCATATGCACAATTAACTAAACATGCAGCATATTTATTTTTGTTTTTTATTATAGCCAACATTGCTTTTATTTAGAGAATATTTTATTTTTATTTTAAGAGGGACGTATCAACTCTACGTTGAGCACAAACAGAATTACACATCACCCTCATACTAGGCTGTAGAATGAGCCTCTCAACTCAACTAGTTTAGTCACAAGCTCATTTGACGCAGAACCAGACATGACCAAAAACAAGTCAATGGAACTAGAGAATACATTCAGTCATCATTGTTGATTTTCTAGTGTTAATTTAGACAAACATAATTTTCTACCACTGATAATTACTTCCAATGAAATATTGTCTTACTTTCGCATATTTCAAAACATCATTTACCAATTACACTCGAAAAATTCAACTTGAAAAGCAATAGAACAGTAAATATCACAGTAGAATAGCCATGCACAATAGACACCAAAAATTTTCACTTGGGAAACCCAAACTCGGGAGGAAACCCACCAATCATTTCTAGAAGAAATTGCTCAATTCAGCAAAAGTACAATCTGATTTTTCCAGTCAAACTTGGTCAAACAAAGCACAAAATCCAATACAGGTCAAACCTAGTTAAACTGACCTAAATTCAGCCTTTTGAAATTGCTCAAAAATTTGGTCAGCCATGAGTCAAACAGGTCAAATTTTTGGCCTCCTCTTGTTGCCCAAAAGCTCGGTCAAACTGCCCAAAGATTCAGTTAAACAACGGTCAAACTACCTCAGATAATTTCAATCAAACTGTTCCAATCGAAACACTCCCGATTATTCCAATTGGAAGCAAATCCTCCTCGATTAAACAAATCAGTAACAAATCTCTCCCAATCAAATTGATCAGTAACCAGCATGTAAAACATGCTATCAAACCTCCAAGAGATTTACCTGTACAAACACAACCCCGATCAATAACAAACTTTCAAATGTAGATAAGTAAACACAAACCTTTGGGGACTTTCAGACAACTTTATGTTGCTTCTCAATTTATCATAGTAGGACTTTCAAATGAATCTTGACAGAGGATTCCTGAATCATACATCTTCCTTCCCTACTTTGCATCTAGCAACATATTCTACAATCAGATCCTACTTTCCTTATTTCAGCATGTTGAGAAATCAATACTGGTAGGATTATGGTTAGATTTCTCTTTCATGATAATTACTTGTTAATTATGTTGGCTTATTTTACTTATTTGTTATATTATCTTTCATCAAGTAATTACCAAATTATGTGTGCATGAAGACCACAAAAACACAAGACACAAGATGTAAGCACTCTGTTAGGGCAAATACCCAGTCAAAATCTCTTTCTTCAATAGTTTTCTTGAGACTCTTCAACCTAGACACAGACCTCCTCCATACCAAGCCATCATTTTCTTCTTCGATCCAACCTTCAACCTAGAAGCAATGGCACTTTGACCCTAGCAACTTCGACTTGGCAACTTTCAACATCTATAGCAACTTCGATTTTGACAAAAGGACTTTGATCTCCTAAACTAGCCCACACGAGAGAGAGAGAGAGAGAGATACCAAAACTTTGATTTTTTCCTCCCCTTCCTTCTTGACCAAATCCGCGCTCCTTTTAGCTTCCTTCTTCACCTTCACACTTTTCCCAGCTTTAGCTTCAGATATCAAACTATGTGTGAGAGAGTGAGATACTCCAAATGAATTCGAACTGCCTTGTATATGTAACCTTCCAATGAGGTTGAATTACCTTTCTTGAGGCCGACTTGGTGTCGAGGTTACATAATTCATCTTTGACTCAAAAATAATTATTTTGACATCATTTGAAAGCCCAAAAACGGTCTCATAAAATATTCAAAGACTCTATTGACTCTTTATTAATCCTAGGAGTCGACAATGGGGACTTTGACTAATAAAATGATGACCCAGGCATGAAACCCATGCTTTAATAAGTCAATGTAACAATAATAAAAATTCCTTTGACAAATACATTTTATGAAGACCGGACCTAGATATATTTTTCAACACTCCCTCTTAACTATGGAGGCATTCATAAGGTATGAACTATGAAGAGTTTAGGCACCGCAATGCCATGGACTAGATTCCTAACCAAGGCAATCTATCCAAGGTCTCTCAACAGTTTAGGCACCGGAATGCCACGAACCAGATTCCTAACCAGGGCAATCTATCTGAGTGGGACTAAGATGGACTAAAGCTTTCAGCCTCTCTAGGTACCATCATACTTACTTACTAACCATCAACCCAGGAATATAGGTGTGTATCCAAGGTCAAAGCTCCATGACCAACGTTGCCCTCCCTACTTTGGGATCTAGACATCAACATAAAGTGTCGACCAGATGTCCTCCCAGGCAATGTGTCTTACACACAAAGCCTCCACTTTCCCGATTATTGCAATCAGTAACAAATCCTCCCTGATTAAACTGATCGGTAACAACAAATCTCCCCCAATCAAACTAATCAATAACACTAAGCACGTAAAACATGTTATCAAACCTCTGAGAGATTTGCCTATACAAACACAACCCCTATTAGTAATAAATTTTCAAATGTACATAAGTAAACACAAACCTCTAGGGTATTCCAGACAACTGATGTCGCTTCTAATTCATAGTAGGACTTTCAAATGAATCTTGACAGAAGATTCCTTAATCATACATCTTCCTTTCCTACTTCACATGCAGCAACATATTCAGCAAACAGATCTGGCTTTTCTTATCTTAGCAACCCCTCAAAATACATTCTCTAATTTCTTCTTTCAAGGTGTTCATCATGACTATAGTATGCCCTCCCTCTCAATTCAAGATTTGTTTCCATGAAGACAAGAGTGATGTGTCCTTCTCTCACTTATGGCCTTCACTAAGACTTACAGCTATTAGTCCTGGTCTAGCGCATGACACATGAAGTAGAGGACCATATCCATCACTCCCTCTTAACCAGGGAGGATCTAATCATTCCTATACAAGGAATATACCCAAGCTCCTTCTTAACCTAGGAAGATCAACTTCTTTTCTACGACATAAGAGAATCTTCATGGCTTCCATCCTTCTCATCATAGTTATCATTACCATCATCATTCATATAACTTTCTTCATCATGCTCATCATATCAACTTTACCTACGAACATCTTCACCATCTTGAAGATTATGTACCTGCACAACTTAGATAGCAAGTACAACCAAATCCATAGAAGCATGAAGTTAACCTCATCACAATCATACAATAATGGAAGCGTTAGACTTTATAGACATAATCGGCGAGACACTTTACTTCTATATTTCAATTTATTTCCCAGGTTTTGTTACAAACCCTAAATCACATCAATAACTCAAGATATCAATCTCTTTATATCTAGGGCTTCAATATTTCTTTCAAAGATATGACAAACTCTTTTATAACATATAGAAAACCCTAGGAGACTAGTATAACAATGCATCTAACAACTTTCAGAATTCATATGTTATACTTCCTACTAGGATTTCATACAAACCCTAGATTTCATACATGAGATTCAACAATCAAAACCAATCAAAGATCAATCAACAACATGACTAGCTTCTACTAGGGTTTGATGTAAACCCTAGATTTTCATTTACTAATTTTCAACAGTCAAATTGGTCACAATACAATTTCAAGTTTTTATCAACCTTTCATAAATCCTAGATTTGTCAAATCATATACTAAAGCATTTAACTTCTAACAAAGTTTAACTACAAAACCCTAGATTTCACAAACAATATCATTCTAGAATATCAAACTTCAACAAGCGATTAGTTCCAAACCCTAGGACTCATGACCATCAACGATTAAGTCAACTCATACATCTAGGATTCCATCATCATGTACAAGCATATCATAACATGTGTGAGTCAAACCCAAAGATACAAATATCAATAAAAGTTAGACACACAACAAACTTGATTAGACTAGGGTTTGATCGAACAAACACACACATGCCAATGATTTCATTTCTAGGAAATTAAAAGGGTCTTGCTTATACACCCTACCAAACCCGAATGATCTAGGGTTTCAATGCAAAACATAGCAAACCCTAAATTACTAATACTTCAAAGGTTCGGGATTTCAGACATTACCATTCAACCCTAACAAGTTAGGGTTTCCATACCCATACCAAAACCTCAAACATGACATCCTCCAAGCATCAGACATTTTCTTTAGACTTCATCAATAACCCCAAGTAGGCTAGGGTTCTACATATAATCATCAACATACCCCTAAGGTTTTCACAGAGAACCTTTCTAGGGTTCCACAAGAGTAATGAAAGATATGAGGGTAGATTTATCTAATGATGAATCATCCAATCAAGAATCTTTATGATTCAGGAGAGCTAGACACAATGATGTTAGTAATAGTTTATCAAGAATGAATATCATGAAGAGGGCAAAAAATTTATAGTTTAAGACACACCTTTGTTTCTTAACAAACCTTGTAATTCCAATGCTTTGTCTTGTGAAGACTTCTTCCATGTTCCTTGAGTATTCAGCAAGTCTTTCCTAAACAAGGAAAATATGAAAATGTGATTACTATTTAATGCAAACAAACTTAGATAAGTAAGGAAAACTAAAAAATAAAAGGTAATAAGATACTTATCTTTAGAAGTTGGTAAGGGCTCCCTCCAAGCTTAGAGTAGAAGGATATGCAAGGGATAGAGTCCCTAAGAGTTCCTGTCAAATAGTTCTTTGACTTCGGGTCCTTCCATCATGTTCTTCTTTGGTGAAACTTCTTTGGCAAAGTTTGCTTGATCCTTGTTCCTTCTTTCTTGGCCCTTTAGACTTCTTGATTTTGTAGACTTCTTCACTTTTCTTTTCTTTTACTAAATCCAAGACTTTACTCTTTTCGAGGATGAGATCTATCCTCTTATTCCAAGCATTGTATTGGATGCTCCTTCTAATTTGTTCTCTCCCTTTATCGTGTTAGACATTGACCTTGAAGATAGTAAGCTTCTTTCCTTATAAGGTCTTCTTATATGATCCTTTAATCAACTTCTTGAGGTTCATTAGATTCCTTTCAATAGATCCTTAAATTGTTGTTTTCCTCTTTCTTCACCTTAACTCCATTCTCTGGCTTCAGTGATGTTGATCCCATGGAGATGATAGCATAGCCTTTTTTTGTTGTCTCCCAATTCCACTACATGAGAAGATGATTCCTTTGATAGAGTGTGAAGTTGTTTACTCTTCCCTATCATATGCCTAGATGCTTTACTATCAATAATCCATGAATTATCATCATTAAGTGATCTTGTAGGTGCAGCTAAGAACCCTTGACTTTTGACCTTGTTGAATAAGTAGTAGACACTCTTCTTGATCCATCTTCTTGTAGAATTGAATCCCATTCTTATCATAAAGGGAGTAATCATTTCCTTTAAGCCAACAAAGTGATCTTCAATCTTCTTCGACCTTACCTTTGATACCATGTTGATAAATCAATACTGGTAGGATTAGGGTTAGATTCCTTTTTCATGCTAATTACTAGTGAATTATGTTGGCTTCTTTTAGTATTTGTTATATTATCTTTCATCAAGTAATTACCAAATTATGTGTGCATGAAGATCACAAAAACACAAGACACAAGATGTAGGCATTCTGCTAGGGAAAAACCCCTATCTAGGGGAAAACCCAGTCAAAATCTCTTTCTTCAATAGTTTTCTTGAGACTCTTCAACCTAGACACAAACCTCCTCCACACCAAGCCAGCATTTGCTTCTTCAATCCAGCCTTCGACCTAGTAACAACAGCACTTCGACCCTAGCCACTTCGACTTGGCAGCTTCTGCCATCAATGTCGGCTTCGATTTTGACAAGGAGACTTTGATCTCCTAAACTAGCCCACACGAGAGAGGGAGAGAGAGAAAGAGAGATACCAAAACTTCGATTTTGTCCTTCCCTTCCTTCTTGGCCAAACTCACACTCCTTTTAGTTTCCTTCTTCACCTTCACACTTTTCCCAACTTCCAGCTTCAGATATCAAACTATGTGTGAGCGAGTGAAATACTCCAAATGAATTCAACTTGCCTTGTATATATAGCCTTCCAATGAGTTCGAATTACCTTTCTTGAGGTCGACTTGGTGTGGAGGTTTACATAATTCATCTTTGACTCGAAAATAATCATTTTTACATCGTTCGAAAGCCAAAGAAGGGTCTCATAAAATATACAATGACTAATGACTCTTTATTAATCCTAGGAGTTCACAATGGGGACTTTGACTAATAAAATGTTGACCCAAGCATGAAACCCATGCTTTAATAAGTCATTGTAACAATAATAAAAAAATCTTTTGACAAATACATTTTATGAAGACCAAACCTAGTTACATTTTTCAACACAACAGCCCCTCAAAAATGTATTCTCCAATTTCTTCTTTCCAAGGTATCTATTATGACCATGACATGCCCTCCCTCTTAACTTAAAGAGATTTCTTCTATCCAGGCTCCCTCTTAACTTAGGGAGATCAACTTCTTCTTATGACATTAGGGAATCTTTCATGACTTCCATCCTTCTTGATCATCATCATTCATAAAACTTCCTTTATCATTCTTATCAAATCAACTTTACTTATGAGCATCCTCATCATCTTGAAGATTATGTAGTTGCACAACTTAGATAGCAAGTACAATCAAATACATATAGAAGCATGAAGTTAACTATATCAGAATCATACAATAATGGAAGCATTAGACATTACACATCAAATACCTAAACTTAGTTAGGTTCATAAACAACAAGAAACACATACTTTTATACTTCAACTACATGTCAAGGTTTTGTCATAAACCCTAGATTTCATCATCAAGACTTCTAGCACCTCAAGATAACAACCTTCATTATATCTAAGGTTTCAATATTTCTTCCAGGGGTATGAATTTTGCTACTACAACATATTGCAAACCCTAGAAGCATTTCAAACAAATATAGTTCTACAATGCATTTAACAACTTTAGCACTCATATGTTAAACCTCTACTAGGACTTAGTGCAACATCTTAGATTTCGTACCAGAGCCATTCAGCAATTAATCACAGCTCAATTTCAGATTTCAACAATCTTTTATAAATCTTAGATTACACACTGTCATCATATATTAGAGAATTGAGCTTCCACTATGGTTTAGTTACAAAACCCTAGAATCCACAAACAATATCATCCCAAAATATCAAACCTCGAGTAGGGCTTAATTACAAACCCTAGGACATATGACCATAAGGTCAATACATATACATATCTAGGACTTCATAATCATGCACAAGCATATTAAAACATATAGCTGGTAAACACAAAGACAAAAACACATTAAAGTCAAACTTGATCATGCTAGGGTTTTGATCAGATGGGCAAACATACACCTAGGATTTCATTCCATGGACATCATCTAAAATAAGGATCTTGCTTAAAAACCATACACGAACCCTAAAGATCTAGGGTTTCAATACATAAAACAGCAAATCCAAATTTACCAAAACTTCGTAAGTTCAGGATTTCAAACATCACCATCCAACTCTAAGAGATTAGGGTTTCCATAATCATACCAAAACCCCAAACATGACACCATTAAAACTTTTACACAAATAAGTAGGATAGGGTTTCATAGAATATCATCGACATACCCTTAAGTTAGGGTTTTTACAAAGAACCTTTTTAGGGTTCCACAAGAATAATCAAATATATGAGGGTAGATTTATCTAATGATGAATCACCCAATCAAGAATTTTTATGATTCAAGAGAGCTAGACACAATAATGTTAGTAATGTATAATAGTTTATCAAGAATGAATATACCTTTATCATGAAGAGAGCAAAACTTATAGTCCAAGACATACCTTTTGTTTCTTAACAAACCTTGTAATTCCAATGCTTTGTCTTGTGAGGCCTTCTTCCATAATTCTTGAGTATTCAGCAAGCCTTTCCTAAACAAAGAAAATATGAATATAAATGTGATTAGTATTTAATGCAAACAAACTTAGATAAGTAAAGGGAACCAAAAATGAAAAGGTAATAGAAGGATTAAGATACTTAACTTTGGAAGTTGGTGAGGGCTCCCTCCAAACTCGAGGGATACCTATAACCTTATAAAAACAATTCAAAAATGTTTTCCCAAAATATGTTAAACCTACAAAAACTAGAAATCAAAAATGAAACAACTAAAGCTTAGAGTAAAGGACTTAGTAGTGTAGGTCCCTTATATCTAATTCTTCGGCTTTATTCTTCTTTGGAGATCCTTCTTCAACAATATTAGCTTGGTCCATGTTCCTTTCTTATTCTTTGGATTGTCAAGACAATCACTTTTATAGTGACCCATTTTATGACATTGATAGCATTCTATTTTGGACATGTCTACCTTCCTTCCTGACCCTTTTGATTCTTGAAGTTTCCTTTCTTATGATAAGCGTAGTATGCATTTGAAACTCTCTTCTTCATTGTTGGTTACTAATGAGATTCTCATCTCTTCTTGGTTACAGGCATTCCATATTGTTCGACTGAATGAGTTTCTTTCCAGTTGTTGAGTCCTGAAGCAAAAGCACTCCAAGTAGGTGGTAATCCTAATAATGCTATAATCACTAACTCTTTTTCTGGTACGATCTCATCTATGGCTTGAAGGTCATCTCTAATTCTAGCTATCCTTACAAAGAAGGAAGCCACAGTGTCATCTTTTGTCAATTTTTGTGGTCCTTAGTTCATTCTTAAGACTTGCTACTTGACCGATGTTGTTAATAGTAAACAATTTTGATAAGGTTTCATACATTTCTTGAGCATGGTCTATGTTGGAAATGTATGGGACAACATTCTCCTTTATACCTTCAACCATTAGTGTCATAGCCAGTATTTTTGACTTGCTAAACTTCACTTTATCTGCATCACAAGATCCTTCGATAGGTTTCTTCACTTTTCATCTAACCAAATCTAGGACTTTGTTTTTTCAAGAACGAGATCAATTATTTTCTTCCATGACCTGTAATTTGATGCTCCTTCTAATTTGTTCTCTCCCTTTATTGTGTTCGACATTGTCCTTGAAGGTAGTAAGTTTCTTTCCTTATATGATCCCTTGCTGAACCTTTTAAGGTTTCTTAAACTCCTTTCAGTGGATCTTCAAACTGCCTTTTTCCTTCTTCACCTTAGCTCTGATACCATGTTAGAAAATCGGAAAGGCAGAAAGATTTTCTTTATATAGATAATTACTTGTGATTCTTTTATCTTTATGCTCTTCTTTTATGTTTTGGTTCATCAAACAATTACCAAAACAATAGCATAAAGATCATAAACACCAAATATATGTGGACAGTCAGGGCAAAACCTTATCTAGGGGAAAACCCAGTCAACAACTCTTCCTTAATAACTTACTGAGGTAATCCAAGACTCTTAACCTAGACACAAACTTCATCCACACCAAGTCAACCCTTTCTTCCTTCTTGCAAATGATGTCCCTTCAGTAGCAACTTTGACCTTGTAGCAGCAATTTTGACCCAGCAACAGCGGCAATTTCAACTTGACCAAAGACACTTTGATCTCCTAGAGGAATCCACACGAGAGAGAGATAGATAGCACAAAATTTCAATTTTCTCTTTTTCGTCCTCTTTCTCCAACTTCGCAATCCTTTAACCTTCCCTTCTTACTTCGCACTTTTCGAGCTCTTTCTTTTGGATATCGACTTGTGTGAGAGTGAGTGAGTCAAATGAATTTGAACTGCTCCAATATATAGGCTTCTGGTGAGGTCGAATTACCCAGTTTGACGCCGACCTGGTGTGGAGGGGACAAATAGCCTATTTGACTCAATATTAATTCTTTTTACATGATTCGAAAGCCCAAGAAGGGTCTCTTTTAATGGACAATGACTCTAATGACTCAAAATAAATCCTAAAAGTCCTCAATAGGGACTTTGACCTAAAACATGATGACCCAAGCATGAAACCCATGCTTTAATAATTCATAATAATAATAAAAACATATTTTCATTATTTTGATAAATACATTTCATTGTGACTCAAATACATTTAATGAAGACTGAACCTAGTTACATTGTTCGACAAAAAAACAAATATTAGTTTGCTACCCCTCACATTGCATAAGGGTAACTCTAGTGATTTTCATCATAGGACATGATTTGCAATATGCTACCAATTAGAGTTGTTATGTTTTTGATGCCTTTCTTGGTTGAGTTGGTGTTTTGGGTTAAAGGAGATTCACTTATCCTTGTTAGATCATCATCATTGGCTTATGGTTTTGTGGCACCTCTCATATTTGCATGCCTTTGATTGACAGATTACCCTCTTGGTATAACTTTTATTATTATGGAGCATCTTGCCTCAACATGGCAGTTGGACATATGGTATGTTGTCATCATCTTAGCACTTTGACAATCTATTCTACATGGGGATCGCACACATACTTGGGAGAGTTCCTAGCACATAAACCATTTTTTACATTGTTCTAGAATGATTTATTGTTCTAATTGATATGGTATTGATGTGGTTAGAGTTCCCTATAGGAGCGCCCTAGCTTCCCTAGGGGGATTTTTCGAATGGGCTATGATCCTTTATGTAGAACTCACCCTAGACACATACATCAAGGATGATTGTTGTATTTAGTAATGGGTTTGGCTCTTGTTTGACTAAAGGAAGGCCTACCTCTTGAGCAACCTATCTCATCTTAGTACTATTCACACTAGAAGTGGTTCGTTATGATTCTTCTATTAAGAGCGCACACCTTGTTGGCACAAGTATGGAGGCATCATCACATGTTTATCATTATTTTATTGGTAGATGATGGGGTTTAACACTGTTCTTCGAGTTGGATGAGCTCTAAATGAAATGGAACGTGACAAATGACATTATTATACAGATTGTGGACTTGTCATCACCTTGGATACCAAATGAAGGGTTATTTTATGGTTATCATCATGGGACATCTTCCTTTTAGAGCAACATGTGCCATACCAAGCATGCGTTCCACACTTTTCATGATATTTGAAGTGACAGCCTAACCTTGGTGGCCACACATGTAGTTTGAGTTAGATATGTCGCACACTTATGGAGATATTCTTGTGGATCAAGCTCTCTTGGAGAGGTTCAAGGAGGTCATTAAATTTTTACTTGGTCTTCTCACTATTTTTGGCACATGTAAGAGGGCATTTTGGGTGATGTGTGTTATCTTATCAAAGAAATTTTCTGAAAAAGTTCCCCTATTGTTGCCAGATCAATTCCGTTAAGTTGCAAAGTGGTTATGGCATTCTCGAAAATTGGTTATAATAAAAAATTGATAAATATTAATGGGTTACAACAATTTCAATTGTCAGTTTCAAATCCTTCGCCGCATTTTGACAAAACATGCCACATCAAGAACCACGCCATTAATATTTACTTACTTCCTTTGTTGATTGATGCACATATAGAATCTTATCTCGTGATCAACCACCCACCCACTCATTAGAGGATGCATCCCACCTTCTTGTGTCATTCTTGGAGAGTGTTGCATAGCGAACTGCATTGTCTTATTACTATAGACTTATATCATGGAATTGGTTACATGAAAGCATCATTATATCATTTTCATTACATATTTTATCATTTCTTCTTGGTGACAAGCATGGATCTCAACAAATCATTGCCATTTTTAGTAGGGAGGTTGTTGAGAAGGATATTTTATTGTTAATCCTCAGAGAACTAACGTATTTAAAAAGACAAATACTTATTTATTGTTGAGGAGATAGAACTAACACATATGTAAGGGTTTATGTATGGTTAGATTTAATAGGATCTCCCTATTGAACTTTTGTTGAAGATCTTCAAGGCAATGCAAGCTATGAATTTCTCCTAGGATGTACAACATGTCTTTTGTACTCAGTTTGCTAAATAAGGGTGAAATATATGTTATCAATGTGTTGATGAGGGGCTAGAACTTAGGTAACAAAATTACTCATTAAGAATATTTTGCCTTTGCCAATAGGACATTTAGATGTGATTCTATCTCTTTCAAATCCTTTGTCTATATTGTTATAAAATGACATATGTGTCTTCTTTGTTAAGTCCAATGAGCTACAACTTCCAATTTCCATTCGTAGGAACACCCTCATATACATTTTTTGTTGAGCATGGTGGATGTACTATCAATTCGTACACACCATTCCTTCCTTTCTTATCCATAAACCAGAAGAAGAGTTGTTCAACTCGATTTTAACTTCTATAGGTTCATTGGATGTTTTGAACTTTTGCAATTTCCATCACATTAGCTCAATAAACAATCTGATCCAAAAGTTTTGATCCCAGAAAGAGCTCCCTATGAATTTTTCAACCAAGCTATTATGAATTTCAATAAGCACCTTTGAAGTAGGGCTTCAAGTAGTAATAAAGGAAGAGAGAAAACACAAGGAGAACCATAAAAAATGACAAGAAAGTAACAAAAAAATGGCCAAAGTTAAAGTCAACTTGGCAAAGATAAAGGTTTTGTTACTGCAAAACCTAGCCAGCCTTGGAGAGGGGCACCCTACAAGACTATCACTGGACTAAGTGACAACAAGGTGATGACCCATTGTCACCACAGCCAAAACCCCTCGCTCTTTATGGATTTTCACAAATAGGAGTCCTGATATGTATATTGGTCATCTAGTAGATATTCTAAGAAGGTGCAAGGTGACAAAGAGGCCACCAAGAGAAAGACACATCTTAGGTACAAGGTTGCAAGAGGAGGCAATTCATTTTCCTTGAAAGAGGCCAAATTATAGCAACACAAGACCTAGGGTTTAATTGATTGGTTGAGATTTGGGATGCCCAAAGGCCAAGGTATAGAGAAAGGGTTTCCCACAATGTGTTTCAGCAAGGATATGGCACATGAAACCCTCAAATAAGCCCCCGAGTTGAAGGTATAACCAAACTAGGGTTTACCCAAGGGAAACAACTAAGGCAAAGGAAATTATGGATGAAATTGAAGTAAATGTCCACCAAAATGAGTGATTTTGTAGAAACCATTATCCTCTTGATGTTTAGACTTTAGACTCTCCAATACCAAAAATTCCTATTCCCCAAAAATTCACACCAAGCCCTAGCTTGGTCGCTTGGCCTTAAAGGGGTTGAATTAGGTCAAGAGAAGAATAAAGAAAAAATTACAGATAAAAATTGAATTGATCACCAACAAAGCATGGCTAGTGCCTAGCCCTACGATGGATGGAGTATATGGATGTTTAAGGCTAGCTAATCCTTGCAAAGGATTATGTATATTTTGATGTCGTAGCATCAAAACCCTAAATATTATCTTTGTGAGGGATTAATGGCACTTTGGAGAGCTACAACATGAGTTCCCAAAGGGAATACCATTCACATGTTATATAATCAACCACGCATGCAATAATGATATCTCGCTTCTATACAATCGATTTTCAACAAATTAGGGCATAATAGAAAAAAAACTAGATAACCAACATATTCCATGCATTAGACACAAAGAAAAAATTTATCAAATACAAGGCTCACTTACAAGATAACCTGCATGAATAATCCATCATTGATCCAAGATAACTTCTCCAAAGACTAAGAAATAGCTCAAATACAAAATGTGTTCCACATGTCACATCTCTCCCACTAGTAAAGAACGCCAAAATTCTCCTAAGAGAGGCCAAAATCTTCAAATAATGATGATTATAATGAAAAGAGTTCTCTCCTCTATTTATATGAGGAGGACAAGTTTTAATTTTGCCAAGAAGCCCCTAAAGACAAGTAAAATCACAATATAACCTTGGGTTACAAGCCAACCCAACTAGCTTAGACAATAAATCAAGTGAGGTCCCACACGTCAGTTGTAGGGCATCATGAAGTTAATGTCATTAATGACATGAGCTCCAATAGCCATGCATTAGTGCTTCTAGGTGCCAAACTTGATGTAGAAGCGTCTTGAATTCATCCTTTGAAGGTTTGCCCTCAAATGTTTGTTAATACCCCTTTGTGGACCCCAAAATCCAACTTGGGACACTGAAGGTGGTCTCATCGATCTTCAATTGGTCCGACGTTGAGGAATTCCAAGGTTGTGCTAGCCCTCACATGTCTCAAGGGGTGAGAAAGTCCTCATTTGGGCCCTGGATCAGCTGCCATCGCTCATGAAGTGATAAGGACGATTGGGGGCTTGTTGGGTCTAGGTGCATCATCCCAAAAGTCATCAAATGAAGGGAAAGTGCCAAAACGCTATGGGTGTTGGAGGTGCCCAAGGGTGTGTGTGATGCTTTGCTGCTGCATGGAGTCCCATGGCTCTCAATGTTTCACTAGTGGATGTCAATATGCTTCTCTAGAGGCTTCGGTACTTGTGAGTGTGTTGCTACTGAGCCACCTGACATTCACAACATAAAGTCTAGTGCAAGCAACTAGTCATTAGGTACAATAAACATTTTTGCATCTAAGTGAACCAAGCTTGAATGTCAAGGGCTATTGAATACTTCAAATAAGGCCTCCCTTCCAAAATCAAGGCTTGGAACTCCCAACGGTGTTTCCTCCCTAGGTAGGGTGGCTAAAGGACAACCCTATTAGGTGTTTCCAGCCCTAAGGGGAAGTAACATTTCCTCAATCCTCCTTTCAATCAATAGTTGTTATGTGAACAATGATGGTAATGGAGGGGTGAAGACTTCATGGCCAAGTGCCATGGTCAAAGTGACCAACATGATGGGGATCCACATCTTGAGTGTATAGATGTGAAGAGGGAGGAATCGTGGAAGCATTAGTACCCTGGCCTTTCTTTTTCCACCCCTCTTGTGCACCTTTTACTTTTGCTTGATTTTTCTTTGTATTACTACTCATAGCTCAAAGGGTTAGAGCTTGCTTTGTATGATGTATAACAGTTGTATTACCCCGTAATGATGATGCAGCTCATTACCCATCGAGGTTGGGACATGTTCAGATATGCAAGGGTTCCTTTTATGATTTATAGGAGTAACATTATGCTCAGGAACCAGGTGATGGCCATAATAAGCCTTTTCCCACGTGTTATTGTGTACGTCCCCGCCATATTTTGCATTTTGATATTCTTCCTTTCATATTGCTTATGGCCATTATGTGCTCCTTCCTTTTCTTTTAGTTGCATCAACCTCTTCGTGCAAAGTTTCGAGCCCTACCCAAGTACGTGGATGTATGGGTATCAAATCCCAGAGCACTAATGGTTGGTTGACCCTGAATAGTCGAGGTGGAAATGGGGCTTGTAATGTAAGATGGAAAGCGGTAAGTATGGAATAGGGTGGAATAGGAATAGATGGAACATGTTATCTCAATAATGGCTTCCTGAATAGTGCCCCTCCTATACCCATTGGGCCATTAGAGGAGGTCCCACTAGACTAGGGTTGAAGATTAACCCACATTTAAGGTGAGGGAATAAGATCAGGATCAAAACCCCTCCTTCCAAGCCACCCCACAATCCATATCAAAAGCCCAAATACCAACAAACATAAGCATCCTATTACAAAATGAATAAAGTACCTTTTGATCGAAAGTCCATCAGCGTCCATGTGCTCTTGCCAGATGGGTGGGAAGGTATATCACCGATGCAGGTGGTGGAGATATAATGGCACATTGTCATCAGCTAGTGGCAGCTGTCAGGGGTTGTTGGCTGGCTTGCTAAATGAGAGTGTGAGAGAAAAAATCTCCTATGGGGTCACCTACTTTTGGTGGGTAACAAGGTCAACTTTCGAGCTTATTTAGCATAGGAGAGTAACAGCATTCAATCTAACTTGGCATGAGCGAAGTACCAAAAAATAAAAAGTCAGGTTTTTAAGACGGGAGGGGGTCCAACTTGTCATGGTAAGTAGGGATGATGCAATAGCTGGAGAAGTTAGACAAGACGGTAAATGTGGCCACTTAAAATTGTGTAAAACATTTTCCTCCAAAGTAAGAATTAAAAAATACTGAGTAGACTTACTTGAGAACAATGTTTGGGCACTTGATGTTGAACTGAATGTAGATGAAAAATCCAGAGAAGGGTAGGATGAGAACCAAAACGAGGATACGACACCAATTGATATAAGCACATGGTAGACAAAAAATTGAGAGAAGAAGACACGCTACTCAAAAATTGTCTTAATTATCTTTTTACTATAGAATTTTGTGACAATATTCAAGTCTACAGACAAATGCTTTGCCTTAATTGGACCACTTATGAAGAATACCTTTTTCTCAAAATAGAAGCATTGAAATTACTTCGTGCTAAAATACCATAAAAATACACAAATGCATTTCAGTTCCCATTTCTTAGCTTGGACTTTGTTTGCAAACATATGAGGACCCAACTGCATAGAGATAACGACCTTTGTATAATTCCTGAAGAGTGAACCAAACAGATGAAAACTGAGACAAGAAAACATATTAGTTGTTACCATATTATCTTTATCAACCAAGTAGAGAGAAAGGTAATATCAAGAGACATAAGAGGAAAGAAAGCCAGACTTGGAAGATATTCCCAACCATCTTAAGAAAGAAATCTGACAAGGATTCTGTAACCACTGAAAAAAATAGCAGCGAGATCGAAGAGGCTTAACTTGACCAAACTAAAGCATATGGTGTTGTACAAGCTCCATTATAGTCCATTTGCAAAGATAGGGAATAAGCGTAGAACATACAAAGAAGCCGAGAATGCTTATTTTATGTAAAACTAGGAATGTAATCCCGGTTGTTAATATTCTTAAGCCCAGATGAAAGAAAGAGATCAATTACACAGATTAACCTCTAGCTCTTTTGAACACCAAAAAGTCCCAAGTCAGTGAAGGCCATAAAAGAACAGTTACTGTGCATAGTTTGCGTCCAATACATCCAAGATTCATGCAGATGCAAAAATTTATTGCTCTTTAAACACCTTTTCAGCCTCCAAGTTGTATTTTACTTAATAATAAAAATCTTTCTAGCTTAGACATGTTATCTCATCCAGAGATAGAGTTAATTTTATTAATATTAGAGTGGTCCCTTTGAGAATCCAAAGAAAGCAGCTTTAATTGTCATTGAATTTGAGAAAGTGTGATCTCTTCGGTATTCCAGAAAGGAACAAACAAACAAACAAACAAAAACAGTTGTCATTATCATAGAATTCAAGAAAGTATGGTTCCTTTGCTAATCCAAAAAAAAAAAAACCAGATTTCACTACCATAGAATTCAAGAAAGTGTGGTCCAAAACTCTATACACGCCTATTTAAACTCCAAATAATTAAGAATTACTCCAAGAAAACAAACACAGCTCCAACATTCTGTTCAGTAAGTCCTGAAAGTTGTATTTTACTTTATAATAAAAAGCTTTCTAACTCTCACACGTCATCTCATCCAGAAATATAGTTAATCTCATAAATTTGAGTATGAATTCCAATACAAAAATCACAGGAAGAAGGAGAACAGAGAACCAAGGCAACTGCAATTCATCATTAATTATGATAAACAAATAGTCTCATACTAAAGCATACAAGAATCCAGTTTAAAAATGTTCTCAATTTTCTTCAATCTAAATGCAATCTTCAGGCATTTTATTCTTATATTTTGCACGTCTCTCGGACCACACAGTCAGTAATGTAGAAATTCCTCTCTAAAGAAACCTCTCTTCTGTAGACAAAATTTATTGATTTGTGAGTCAAGGTAACCTGGCTAAATGGTTCAAAATTCCAATTCCCACATACAACAAATATCTAAGATTAAATAAGAGATTTTCTAAAAACTGATTTTATAAAAGCTTCACAGGGTAGCAGAAATGCATAAATAACTAAAAATAAAAATATGTACATCTGAACCAAATAGATATTACTTCAAAACAGAAATAAGCCACAGCAAAGAAGTAATTAACACATATAGAAAATTACCTTCCAGTCCTTGGAGAGTCCTATTGCTGTCTTTCCATATGCTATGGAAAAGTTCAGCATCTTTGCCTTCCTTCTTTCCGTGGCATAAAGATCCTGTACAAAAACCTCTTTGAGCATAAACAGGATTCCTTTTTGAAAAACAACTGTATGTAAATGAGATGATACAAAACTCCAGAAGTCCAAAGAATTTGCTACTACAAAAGCCTCAAATAAAAATAACCTTTTAAAAAGTTTCACAACATACAAAGTCTTAAGCACTATGTGCAATTTGAAACCTCGGAAATCTAGATTTACAGTGCCAAAATAGGCAGACTAGTAGGTTAAGCGCACAAGAACCATATGTAGATTCTCACCAGCGAGTTCACTATTGAACAGAAAAATACAAAACACTATCATAAACAATGTAACTCCATAAAAAGCTATGCAAGCATAAGCATTTTATCATTTTGAGCGAATTCACCAAAACCCACCCCCCAGAGCTCATATTGAAACTAGATTAAAATATATATTGAAAGAAAAAGGAGCAAAGACACATGTCCAATAAGGATAAGGTTAACTCTTTTCTTCCAATTTCAACTAAAATTCAAAAGATATGCTCCAAGAAAACTTCCTTCACATACGACAAGAAAAATGAGAAACAACATGTAGTTATAAGCACTGGTATTTACTATTTTCAGAACGATATGCAGTGGACATTATCAATGATGAAGGTAGAACCACTAGATTTACTCTTTGCTCTATTTGATTAGTATAGATTTTGTGTTTAACTGTTGCAACAAATGAATCCCATGTAGAAATTTCAGACCTTCGACAATTTAGAAATTACACTTCTTAACGAGAGATTTTCCAGATCTTAACCCTATGAATTTTCAGCCTTATGACTATCATGAAATATAAATAAAACAACAACAACACCAAACCATATTTGACCTCTTAAAAACAGCAATCCATTAGGAAATTTAAAAGAAAATATACCTAAGTACGCCTATAAGTTTCGGCCCTCGGGGGCAATCTTATCATCCCTAAAACAGATCTGAAAATCACTTATCACAGCTACAGATACAGCAGCAATTCTGCCTTGTCTTCTTCAATATAAATGTACAATCACTTGAACCAATTCAACCTTAACTTATGTCGAATCAGCAGGACATAATTGCTGAAAGTTACAACATTATCAAGAAATAGATCACTGAAAATGAAATCTGCAAATAGATGAGTATTTCACAGCTGGAAACTTCCTTAATATGGATAAAGATGAAGTTATCACAATGCTAGTACAATTCTCTAGCTCTCCAAAGCCCTAGCTAGGAAAAACAATGAAGAAACCTAGCTCACACCAAAGAGATCCAACAGGCTAGCATCACACAAGCATCTCCTCCAAGGTAAGATGTTCCCTCTTCTTCTTCACTTCAACAAATACAACCGTTGGTTCATCTCAAAACCCTCATAATTCCAAGTCTCGAAGGCATAAAACACTAATTCCAGTATTACAAATACTCCAAGAAACCGTAGTGACTCCAAGACAAGAGATATAATGACCCAAACAAGATCCAAGAGAGAGGAAGACTACTTTGATCCTCTTAGTCACACATCTCTAACAAAAACGTGATAAGAATGATGATTATAGAAAGATCATGATCTCCATCATTTAGTTCATTAGAGTAAACCTTAGTATTTCAAAAGAAGAAGCTGCCAACAATGACATCCCATTTCCCTTTCATAACTTCCCCTAGGGTTTCCTCATGGAACCTTCTAATTTCCCCCAAGAACAACAGTACAAACTATAGAATATAAAGATGATGATGAGAAACAAATCTTGCCATCCTCCACATATGAGAGGTAAGCAAGGCCAACAATTCATATGTGGGCCTGCTGACCCCAGTTAGTTCCACTATAATTGGGAGTCAACAACCCGCCCACACCATTTGGCTAGATGACCTAGACACAGAGAGCAGACCAATTGAGTTACCATCTAAGTATGTTGCAGACTAATGCAGTGATTTTTCTTAGTGCAGGGCACAAGACATGACACGGGAGACTTTTCAGGTTGGAAGAGATAAAGCAGTTACATGGCACATGCATTGATACAAGGTGCATCTTCATCACTTCAAGATTCCAGTGATATACGCGCATGTGACATGCAAGCACTTTCAGTTTCAGTTGAGTTTTCACGAATGCATTATGTTGCATGGCGATTCTAACACCATATTCGGATTCCTCTCAGAATTTTGAATAAAATGGTGGTCTTGCATGCGACATGCATAGACTTTCTATTTTTTGGCATTTTCAAGTATGGCTCCATATGGCTCGCATGCAACATGCGACACACAACAAGCTCCAACAGTTTTGAGACACATGCATGAGTCTAGGATAATGCATTCATATTTTGATAGCACCAGTGGACTCTCCATGAAATTCTGAGTCCAATGAGTGTGTGTGTGTGTGTATATATATATATATATGACAGTTCAAGATTGCATGCCTGAGTGCAATGTTCCACCGAGTTTTCGGGACAGGGAAATGCAGGAGCGAGGATACGCACAAGAGGGGCATATATAAGCAACTCCAAAATTTACGAAAATTTTGGGAAAACGTGGGACATCATACTCATAAAAATTATAAAATTATTAAAAATTTAATTTATAAAAATAAATAATAAAATCCCAACAATATGTCAATAACTAAATTAGAAAATAGTAAATCCTAATAATTATGAAATGTACATCTAAATATGATCATCATTTCGTAGGGAGGAAGGATGGAGATATGAAACTCTCTACGGATGGCAACTGATATGGGCTAGGGTTACCTGCAAAACCTGCACTGACAGAGTCTACCCTTTTTCCTGTACCACCTCGAATGGACCCTGCTGTCATTTTTCTCCTAATGCCCGTCACTAGATTTCGTTCTCCCTCTGCTGCAGCGCTTTTCTATCCCGTGATCTCGTCACGACTCTGGCCGTTTCCTTACTCCACAAGTCGCTTTCGCATCAATGACAAAGGTCTACTACTCTCGGTGGCAACTGGCACGTCGTTTTTGACAAACAGTTATGGAGCTGGATGCGATTGACTACACAGATGACCCTATCCCTGATGTCTCCATCTGGGTAACCCACCCCTCAATCTCAGACAGAATGTTCCCTCTCAACAATGAATTGTCGGATGTCATTACACCTCTGCCTTCGATTTCGGGTCCCTTCTGCCCGGTCGTTACCCGACCTGAGGACCCCCCCTCCTAGCCAGTTACCACCACCCCTCCCCCTTCACCGGCATCCCTACAGTTTCTGGCTCACTGCATAGGCCCTGACCTCACCTCCGGCTCCTCGGGTTACCCACCACATCCTCCATCCGTTGTTTCACACTTCCCTACATCTTCCCCTTCTATTGAACCCTCGGTTCTTCCTCATGATACTCCTCTCGCTGCATTTCATATGACTCCCCTCTCTGGCTGCTATACAGGCATCCCCTTGAATCTGGGAGCAAACCCTTCTAAGTCTAGATTAAATCCACCAAACCCTCATCTGAACCCTCTCCATAGTGGCCCACATTCAAACAGCAACGACAAGGGCCACAGGCCGAGGAAGAAGCAAAAGTGCGTTAAGCCCAACTCACATGACATTGCGCTTCGACTAGGTGAAGATATCCAGTGGGGTCAAACCATGGATACCGCCGACAGAGTCTTGGTAGGTAGTGTTCGTTGGAGGAGCTATATTATGGCAAGGCTTAAACAATGGACAGCTGAAATTTGGAGGCATCATATGGCAGAACTAAGTTGCACGAAACGGGGAAACGGAAACGAGTTTCCGAAACGGGAAGCGATACGAAACGTGACCTCCCCAAATTTGAGGAAACGAGGAAACGCGAATATATATATATATTATATATATATATATATTAAAAATATTTAAAAATTATTATATATATGTGCAATCATAAAGCATTAATGATACATTATAATTTATTACATTTAAACATTAAGATTAAATTTATATCACATTTACTCATGAGTCATGAATGATCACATAATCTGCTGCTGCTGAGCCAAATCTGCTGCTACTGAAATCTCTTTCTCTTGCTGCTGAAATCTCTTTCTCCTGCTGCTGAAATCCACTTTGCTGATGCTCACTGCTCAAAACACCCTAGCCGAAACAACTGCTAGTCTCCAAGAGAAACGACTTGCTGAATAGTGTGATAAGAGAATGAGACAAACTTCTCTTTTATAAGTTTAGACAAGCTTCTAGAACCCACTAGATAGCCTAAAAAAATTAAAAAACAAATTAAAAAAACAAATGATTTTTTTGGAAACGTGGTGTTGTACGGCCGTGAAACGCGTTTCCGGCAATACCACCCACGTTTCCGTTTCGGGAAACGAGGTGGTACGGCTGGAAACGCGTTTCACGGCCGTACCAAACGCGGAAACACGTTTCGTTTCCGTTTCCGGCCGGAAACGGGCCCCCCCCCCCAGCGTTTCCTGCAACATAGTGGCAGAACTACCCTTCGTACAAACCTTCATCCAGGGATGGTTTGCCCTACGCTTTGCTAGAACCGAACACACCAATTGGGTCATATCTTCCTTCTGGCACATTAAACAAGCCCTTGTTCTACTCCGTCGATGGAACCCTCTTTTCGACCCCGAGCGAGAACAATTGGGCACTGGACCACTGTGGGTTAGATTATCGGGCCTGCCCATCCATTTTTGGTCTGAGGATATCTTCAAGCGCATCAGAAACACCTTGGGCACCTACCTGGAGCACTATAAATCATATCTATCCACAGGCATCATGGCATATGCAAGGATTCTAGTCCATCTTGACACAAAGGGATGGGCTGCAGGAGCAAATCACTCTGCCATGGAGACACTTCTCATGGGTTCAGATCCTCGATTATGAGGGGGTCCCTTTTAGATGCAGGCAATGCCACAAGGTGGGTCACTTATTCAAGGACTATCCCCTAAATGGAAAAGCAAGGGCAGAGGACAAGGGTAAAATGATCCCTTCCAACGTTACCATGGAATCTGAGCACCACACCTCCTCTGAAGCAGCAGCGATAGTAGCAATCAGGGAAACATCGAAGAAGCGCGGCAATGCTCCCTATCAGCCTCCCTCTCCTCCATTGACCAGGGGTAAGGCGGTTGCGCTTACTTCGGGTATGCCCATCTCTAATTCTTGTACTTTGAATTTCTCTACTTCTTCATGTTTTATTGCATCATCCATTGTTGATCATCAAGGCTCTACATTTTCATCCCCTCCCTAAATCATTAGCCTGCTCCCTGCAATGCCACTCCCTCCCACTTTCTCTTGCACCCCCCATCTTTGTCAGAACCGACCCCATCTGCCCGATCCACAAACTCTGATCAAGGGTCTCTCACTCATAATTACCCACTTCGCTTGCTCTCTAGATCTCTACCCCTCGATTCTATTGACATTGGTTTGATAACCCTCTCCATCCCTCTGAAACCTCCTAGAGGCAGACCCTCCTCCCTATCCAAAGCCAAGCAACAGGCAGGGGAAGAGGTTGTCTCGAGCCGACAGCTTCCTATTGACCAAGCTCTTAGAGCAAAGAACACCCTGGAACCAGCTCCTCCATGAAGTTACTCTCCTTTAATTGTCGAGGGTTAGCTAGCCCTGAGAAAAAACTAGCTTTTCGTAGGCTTCTAAGTACTGAGCTGGTAGATGTCATACTACTTCAAGAAACCTTGGGTCTAGCTGAGGTTATAACACATCTTCTAGAATCCATGTTCCCTGGTTGGACGTTCCACGCCCTTGATGTTAATGGATGCTCTGGTGGTATTGCATTGGGGTTCAATTCAAGGACTATCAAACTTTGTAATATTTGGGGAGGTATCAGACACATCGGGGTGGAAATCTACTCATTTGAACTTGGCTCTGACATCAGACTCCTCAATGTTTATGAGCCATGTCAAAATCGTGGAGATTTCTAGGAGCATTTACTGAATTCTAATCCTTGGAGGAGATCTAAATTTCCCAATGGGATACTTTGAATCTTGGGGTCATCATGCCTTGATTGACTCTCTATCTGCCTTCTTTGAGAACATCTCGGAGGACCATAGTCTCATTGATATTCCATCTGCGAGAATACAACCTACTTGGGGGAACAGAAGAACTGGGGAGGATAGGCTTGCTAGAAGACTAGATTGCTTTCTCATCAAAGAGCGACTGCTGAGCACGGGCTATAACTACAGACAATGGGCTGGATCAGGGGGTATATCTGACCACTCGCCGATATACCTTGAAATCAGAGGAGGTTTGAACAAGCCCAAAGCTCCATTCAAGTTCAACTCAACATGGTTGAAAGATGCAACCTATATAAATATGGTAAAGGATTATTGGAGGACACACCCTCCTGCTGCCGGTGGGAATATAGCTAAAGGTTTCGCTCATAATCTAAGGGAGCTGAAAAGATTATCAAAAAGTTGGGCACATAACAAGACACTGTTGGATGAACAAACCCTAAGGGACACTAAAGTTGAGATAGCTGCAATGGAAGATGAGTAAGGGAGGTGACACACAACTCCTGATCAGAAGGAGAAGCTAACAACCTTAGTAGCACAGAGAAGCAAAATTTTAAAGGACAGCGAAGAAACTTGGAGGCTGAGAAGCAGAGCCATTTGGTTGCTCGAAGGAGATGATAACACAAAATTCTTCCACAAATATGCAAATGGGCAAAAAGCCATCAACACCATTTGGCATCTGACAAATGAGCAGGGGATTAGAGTAAATACTTTCCAGCAAATAGCCACCCTAGCCACATCTCACTACAAGCAGCTATACAAAGCTCCTCCCAATGCTACGTTGGTCAAAATCATCAGAGTGGCACAACTATTTCCTCAGTTTGTGGATCGGGAGGATGTAATGGATCTCAACGAGGAGGTCACTATGGGCGAGCTTGAGGCTACTTTGAAATGGTTCAAGCGAGATAAGAGCCCAGGCCCAAATGGATGGTCGATGGAATTCTATATTGCTTTCTTTGAACTTCTGGGGATTGATCTGCTTAAGGTCATTGAAGACTGTCGAATCTCTGGGAGGATGTATGAGGCCTTCAACTCCACATTCATAGTAGTTATCCCTAAAAATCTGATAATCCTGCCTCTTATGATGACTTCCGTCCCATCTCCCTCTGCAACTACATATATAAAATTATTCCCAAGATCATTGCTAATCACCTTCGCCCCATCTTATGCTCCCACATTTCCTCAGAACAGTTCACATTCCTCCACAACCGACAAATACATGAAGCTATTGGAACTACACAAGAGGTGATGCACTCTATACATACGAAGAAATTGAAAGGTATGATCCTCAAGGTAAATCTCTCCAAAGCTTTTGATCGTACAAGTTGGTTATACATTAGAATGCTCTTAACACACCTTGGCTTTCCCATAGAATTTATTTAATGGATCATGTGATGCATAACAAACATATCTTTCAGTGTACTTATTAATGGATTGGCATCACCCTTCTTTCACTCAGAAAGAGGTCTCAGGCAGGGATGCCCTCTATCTCCTTTATTGTTTTTGCTTATGGAACTACACAAGAGGTGATGCACTCTATACATACGAAGAAATTGAAAGGTATGATCCTCAAGGTAAATCTCTCCAAAGCTTTTGATCGTACAAGTTGGTTATACATTAGAATGCTCTTAACACACCTTGGCTTTCCCATAGAATTTATTTAATGGATCATGTGATGGATAACAAACATATCTTTCAGTGTACTTATTAATGGATTGGCATCACCCTTCTTTCACTCAGAAAGAGGTCTCAGGCAGGGATGCCCTCTATCGCCTTTATTGTTTTTGCTTATCATGGAGGGGCTCAGTAGACTTATAAGGGAAGAACACAGTATGGGCAGGCTACAGGGAATCAGGATCACTGATAGATGCATACTGACACATTTACTCTTTGTAGATGATGTATTGATTTTTCTCAACAGTGGCATTGGGGATTTGACAAACCTACAGAACACCATGGCACTATTTCGAACTGCTACACGTATGGAAATCAATAACACAAAATCCACACTAACAACCTCAGGGTGCACACCACATGAGATACAGTTTGCAGTCCATATATTTCCACTCACTCTTTTGCAAATGGAAGATGGACTTAGGTACCTGGGGTACAAACTGAAACCACTTGGATACAAGATAGCAAATTGGACATGGTTAATCTCCAAGCTAGAAAGAAGACTCAATATCTGGCACCATAAGTACCTCTCCAGAGCAGGTCGACTAGTTCTCATCAAAGTTGTACTTGAAGCTACCCTTGTATATTGGATGTCACTAGCATGGATCCCCCGGGGTATACTGTCAAGAATACAAAACCTCTATTGCAGATTCCTTTGGAAAGGCAAATAAGCCGGGAGAATTTTTTGCCTAGGCCAAATGGGAATCGCTCGCTCTACCTAAGAAATGGAGAGGATGGGGAATCAAAATGCTAGATGATTTCTTAGCTGCTCTAGTAGCCAAATTAGGATGGCCTCTGATTACCACAAACAGCTTATGGACAAGAGTGACTTATTTAAAATATATATATCTCCCCTCAATCTGATGGATTGGATCCACCGACCAAGTTGGAATAAGACTAGGATCTCGATCTTATGGAAAGCAATGATAAACACCATGCCAATTATCCACGATGGGATCACGTGGAAAATCCAATCAGGTACATCAGTCCGCATTGGATTAGATCCCTGGATTGGTTGTGGTAACACTCACAAACTTCCACAGGACCTTTTGCTACATCTCACCAATTCAAACATCTCTCATATCAGTCACATAGCAGACCCAGAGCACACCACTATATTCCATCAGGCATCGAAATCTGCTAGGAGCTTGCATATCCCTCAAAATTGGCACCAACAATGGGAAGAGTATATAGCTGCTCTGATAGAATCGAACACCAGAGTTACTGATGGGGAGGACGAGATCATCTAGGCACATGCAAAAAATGGCTTATACTCCCCTAAGGAGGGATACCTATGTATTATTGATGCCCATCAACCCCCAACTGTTGAACATTGGTGGAAACACCTGTGGAAATTAAAGGCGCCTCCCAGAACCAAATTATTCATGTGGGCAGTTCCGAGAACTAAGGCACCCACGGGAGAATCTAAACAAAAGAGCCCTGCATGGACCATCCTGGTGCTGCATTTGCAAAAACAGTTCCAAAATTATTAATCATCTATTCCTTACTTGTCTGATCATTGTGGACCTTTGGACCTCCACCCTTTTGGCCATCAACTCCCACTGCACATGGCAGGGCACGACTGTGCTAGATGCTTTGATCGCATGGTGGACCACAATGACCCCAATCAAAGCTAGGAACCTTCCCCTTCTCGTTTGTTGGGCGATTTGGATCACTCGTAACCTTTGCATCTTTCAGGAAATCATTCCCCATTGGCCATCCATTATCGCCTGCATTTTGGCTGACTATAACTCCATCCTTGAAGATGATAATATTCCACCCCCTAAGAACATTGTCCCCGAGGACATTAATCGAGAACAGCCCTGGGCATACTTCGATGGCTCAGCACAGGACGTTGGGTGTGGGGGGGGGGGCAGGGTGCTATACTATACCTTACAGACTTTCATTATTATAAAATACAAATGGGCGTGGGAAGGGGTACCAACAATTATGCAGAGTTGATCACTCTAAAACATCTCATACATTTTGCTTTGGAAAAACATTGCAGGAATATTCAAATTTTGGGGGATTCAAAAATTATATGCAATTGGATAAACAATACAACTAACTGCTCTACATACTCTCTGAGACCTATTCTGGAAGAGGCGCATAGACTCATTGCACAATTTGACCACTTTGTTTGCCGCCATATCTACAGGGAACGCAACCAAACTGTCGATCAGCGTTCCAAGGAAGTTGCAAACCGGCCTCATGGCACATGGTAGATCCTGGAGCAGAGGGACAGTGTACATTACCAGTACTATCATCGTCCATACATGGATTATATATCATAACTGGCTCAGAAGGAACTTGTCTTTTTTCACATGTTTATAGTTCTTTGCTTTAAGATATTAGCTGTACATACATGACAGACATAAGTACTCCCTGCGTTGAGTTTTTTTTATCTCTATTATGAACAATATAGAAGATATATCCTCCCTACGTGGAGAACACTGATCTATTTTTGATACTCTCTTTCTTGATAGGCAATAGCCTCACATATACCATATGTGGAGTGCATCTACAGTATGTAATTTTCCTTTATTAATGAAAATTACGATTTTTCCAAGGGGATAAAAAAATCATCAATGTAAATTTAAAATTAAATTACTAAATTGAATCCATCATTTGACATTATGCAATGTTCCATCTAAATTCATCATTTGGCAATCGGCGTTAATATTATGGACGGTACATCCAAATTAAATTCATCATTTAACAATTGAAATTACGCAATGCACATCGAAAAATAAATCCATCATGCGACAATGACATTATACTTAAGTCTAAAATAGCCATAGAAAAATACTAAACTAAAAGTAAACATAGAAAGCAATGAAATACTAGTAAATTTCTCAAAAAGTACTAAATAAATACTAAAAGAGTCAAGGACTCAGTCATCAGTATCTAGAGTCAAAAGTTCAAAACTATAACAATGAAAAGCATCTAAAAGAAATGAACATCGTGATCAAATAACTAATAAGCATCAAGGAGTGTGTTGATGCTCCAATGATTGGTCCTGTGCATCCATCTACAGAATGAAGGCATATTTAAATTTGTAATTTTTTAATTTTTTATGTTTTTAATATTATGGAAAAAATGGAGGGACATCTAGGCATCCCTCTTGCTCCTGCCCCCCCCCCCCCCCCCACACAAGGGAGATGTGTTTTGTCACCAGAAAAATGTCGTCATGGAGTTTCCCCAAGTTTCCCAAAAAAAGGGGACATGGAGAAACGATTCCCCAGGAATTTCCCCATCCCAAGAGCGTCGGGGAATGAGGAAGCGAGTTCCTCAACTTGTGGGACGCATCCCCATGGAACATTGTATTAATTTTTAAATTCATGTGACTTTTAGTCACTTTATAAGGTACAAAAAGTACATAGTCCTTTATATTATTGAAGTTACTTTATGTTTCTAAGGTGACTTTATGTGGAAAAAAGTGTTGGGAAAAATATTAAGAGGGGGGGTGAATCAGTATTTTACACTTTCACAATAATGATTTTTCTTTTCAAGATGTATACGCTATTTTACTGAAACCAACCAACATATGTCCACGCCAATAAAGAATGAAACCAGCGTATAGATAATAAACGTTGATAAACAGTTAATTCATTGTCTTAAATCAGAGTGGGATGCATTACTAAGCTGTAAACAGATGCAGTAAGAACAGAATAAATCAACACACATGAACACCAGGATTTTTCAAGTGGAGACCTAATGTGGGAAAAAACCACCGTTGTTGTCGTCTCAGTCTTCAATCTTCTTATAATAAAAAGTGTTCACAAGTTTTCTACTAGTGCAGACTTTTTCCAATACGCAGGCATCTACCTGTTGAAGGCTACAACCTTCACTCATTTTCCAGCTTCTACTAGAAGGGAGCTCCAACCCCCTAGATCTTGTACTGGCTGATATGTTTACTAGTACGTAGGCGCAGACCTACAGAAGGCTACTACCTTCACTCTTCCTCCAAGGACCACGTTTCATAAATTTTCAAACTAGATACTCCTCGTACACAACAACACACTATGAAGGCCGCGTTTCATCAAATTTTCATATTGGGCCCATCAGTAACATTGAAGCTCAAAATCAATCACCATTGCAATACAACCATCAAATACAACTGCATCTATCAACAATCAATCAATCTGAACAATTAGATCACTGTCACCAGAACACACAGCTGAACCCAGAAAATTGCATCAACAACCAGAACCAACCGCAACCTCAAAATTCATATGTCAAAATGTATACACTACTTCAGTGAAGCCAACCTGCATGTATACGCTACTTCATTTAACCCAACCTGCGTATACCTCAAAAAATACTGAACCATAAAACCTCTGAACCAAAAACTGTACCAACCAGTGACATTCTGAAGATCTACTGTCATATAACAATGTTCTAAACAGATAGAAACAAAGATCACCCTTCTCACTCAATCAATGAATCAACCAGACTCAATCTCCTTATACAATCAGTTTTACTTTCAAATCTATTGAAGACATCATTGACAAACAGCAGCACTGATCAGATAGATCAGTCATCTTTGAACAGCAAGCTTTTCTTCTGCATACGCTACTTGGGAGTGCCAAATCAGCGTGTATACCAAGGCGAACCAACGTATAGATCTACAAATAATGACTTATAACTTTGCAATTATTTCAGACTTCAAACATACCCAGATCATAAAATATAAAGAATAACACGTGTTAGCATTCAAATCTAGCCCATCCATTATCAGATCATACAATAATAAGTCAGTTCAGGTCTCTTGATCCTAATCCAACATTGTATCTAAAGGTGCACAAGATATTTCAGATCATTTCATTACCATAGCCCTTACAACATAAAATATACTTCGGATAGAAGTATATATGAAAACCCCTTTCACTTGCACACCTAGCCCTTTGATCTTCTCCTCCTTGTATACTTAGAGCCTTTTTCAATACCTCGGACCAAAGCAACACTTAGAACCTATGGTATTCTTAGACGGGATCAAATAACTATTACTCTACTCAATATTGTGGGCTAATACCATGGTATGTACCCTTGGTATTCATTAATCTTAATTTTTCATCCCATACATGCTTTTCTTCTTGTGAAAGTGTGTGCATACCTATACGCTTCTTTTGTTCTATGAACCCGCTTGTATACCCTACTTGGACTAGGTGAACCAACATATACCACTTAATGCAACTTAAAACATTCTTTTTCTTCAATTGCTTTATTCTGATCTGAAAACCTTTGTCCCATCATCATGTTCTTTTGTGCCATTACTCTGTTACTTCTTAATAGACCTGTTACAATGTGAGTTGCCCTTTATCAATTCTGAACTGACCTATGAGTGGGTTTCCATCAAGGACAACACATGTACCATAATGGCAACAATCTCCCCCTTTGGACTTGATGGCAACCATGTTGGTGTTCATCACTTCAAGTTGTAGAACCTATTAGATATATCAAGCAACACCAAGCCACTCTCCCCCTTTGACATCAAGGGCAAAGGGCGGACCAAGATATTCTCCCCCTTAGTACATGTTGAGATACACTATATTGTCCATGCTCCCACTTAGCACATGCGGAGTCTGCAAAAACATGACTCTATAACTCAATTATTTGAATATGACTTTCCCATCACCAATGACTCATACATACAACAATCACCCAACCAAGTGGGGATATAACAAATGTTCATACATGACAGAAAATTGTAATTATTACATCATCCTTCCCATGCATAGTGGGGGTACAAATTACGTCATATGTCCAAAAGGACTCATTCATGATAGACAATGATGGAAAGAGACATATTATTACACCATAGGTCTTTACATGACCTTTACAACACATGATATGAATAATTGAGACCATAGTTGAATTCAGCAACCATGATGCCAACAATGCATAATATTTTGAAGGCTAATGCTCCCCCTGAACCTGTGCTAATTGTGCATTGTCAACAATTCATTCAACAAGGCATCTTCATCAATCAAATAAACATCAATGAGAAAAGCATATCAGTAGATTGTAACCATTCATATCAGACTGAACACCCATTTCAGAAACTGATTTTTGAGTCTGACCCACTGTTTTTCTATCAGAAAAACACATACGCTATTGTAGACATAGAAACTTGCCTATATACACGACTCTGCTTCCTGAAATCCGCATATAGGAAACATTCCTCCGAAAACCGGTTTTAACACCAGGATGAGGCAAAAACTACTCCCAGCTTTTGTATGAGATATTCAAATGCTTCTCTAGGAAGTGGTTTGGTAAATATATCAACAAACTGTTCTTTGGAGGGAACATACTCCAACTTAACCTTTTGTTCCAGCACTTGTTCTCATAGAAAGTAGTACTTAAGGGGTATGTGTGCTTGGTTTTGGAGTGCATGACTAGACTTTACGAAATACTAATAGCACTTGTATTATCACATAGAATGGAGATGGGTGGAGAACATGTGATTTGAATATCTTGTAATGTTTGCATCATCCAGAGTAATTGTGTGCAGCAAGATACAACAGCCACATATTCTGCTTTAGTTGTAGATAAGGCAATCGAACTTTGTTTCTTGCAAGATACAACAGCCACATATTCTGCTTTAGTTGTAGATAAGGCAATCGAACTTTGTTTCTTGCTGAACAAAGATACTAATCGTGATCCCATATAGAATGCACCTCCACTAGTACTTTTTTGGTCATCAGCATTTCCAGCCCAATATGCATCTATATATGCATGAAGAGTGAGATCTGTATCTTTAGGATACCATAAACCAAAGTCTTGAGTTCCTTGGAGGTATTTGAATATTCTTTTTACGGCCTGAAGATGTGATTCCTTTGGATTGGCTTGGAACCTTCCAACAATTCCTATTGCATGCATGATATCTGGTCTGGTACCTGTTAGATAAAGTAGACTTCCAATCATAGATATGTACTCTGCTTGGTTCACTGTAGGAGATTCATCATTAGAACTGAGACTACATCCTGTTACCATTGGAGTACATACTAGTTTGGAATCTTCAATTCCATACTTCTTCAGAATCTGCTTCAGATAGATAGTTTGTGAAAGAAAGATGTCATCTTTTGTTTGTTGCACTTGTAGACCAATAAAATAAGTTAGTTCTCCACGTAAAGACATTTCAGATTCTTGTTGCATGACAGAAGCAAAGTTTTGACTCATAGATTCTTCATTACTGCCAAAGATGATATCATAAACATAAACAACAATAATTAGCAGTTTATCATTCTCAATTTTTGTATATAAGTTGTTGTCTGCAGATCCTTTTGTAAAACCTTCTTGTTGAAGATATTTGTCAAGACGATAATACCATGCCCTTGGAGCTTGTTTTAGTCCATATAAAGCCTTTTTGAGTTTGCACACAAGCTTTGCATCATTTTCCAGAATCAACCCTTCTGGTTGTTCAACATATGCTTCTTCTTCTAAATCTCCATTAAGAAATGCAGATTTTACATCCATTTGATAAACTTTGAATTTTCGAAAACTTGAAAGAGAAAGTAACATTCTTATGGCTTCAAGTCGAGCAACAGGGGCAAAAGTTTCTTCAAAGTCTATACCTTCTTGTTGAACATACCCTTTACAAACAAGCCTTGCTTTATTCCTAATCACCTCTTCATTTTCATTCAACTTATTCTTGAATATCCATTTTGTTCCTATAACATTTTTATCATTAGGTCTAGGAACTAATTCCCAAGTATCATTATTTTCAATTTGGTCAAGTTCTTAATCCATGACCTTAACCCAACATTCATCTCTGTTATAGCTTCATTTACATTTTGTGGCTCTATGGAGGATAATAATGCTAGATAACTAGAAGCTCCTACAAGAGTTCTTCTTGTCTGTACTCCAAACCTTTTTTCTCCTAGAATTTGAGATTCTGGATGATTCTTTTGAACATACCTGGATGGAGCCTTTTCCCCGTCAAATGTATCTTCTTCTGATGCTTAATTGGTTTCCCCCTCAATATCATTTCAATTTGATACGGGAAAGCATTCATCGTCTTCATCGTTATCATCTTCCTTTGTTGATGTCACATGTTTCATATTTCTACATGCTTCATCGATTACAACATCAATGCATTCAACAATTTTTCGAAGTCTCTTATTATAGCATTTGTATCCTTTACTTCTAGATGAATAACCAAGAAATGTTCCTTTGTCTGCTCTGGGTTCAAACTTAACAAGTTTTTCATCAGTCTTTTTGATGAAACATTTGCTTCCAAAAACTCTGAAGTGTTTTATAGTAGGAGGCTTACCATACCAAAGTTCATATCGAGTTTGATCACTATTTACACGTACATGAGCTTTGTTGAGAATATTTACTGCAGTATGTGCAGCTTCACCCCAGAAGGTGTCAGGACTCGAGAGTTCCAGACTCATCAAGCACAGCTGAAGCCATTTGTTGATCTATTCTATTCATTTGTTTCACCATGCCATTTTGTTGAGGAGTTCTGGCAACTGAGAACTCTCTTTATTCCATGTTGTTCACAAAATTCAAAAAAATCATCTGATATGAATTCTCCTCCCCGATTAGATCTGGGACATTTGATTTTTAGATCTAATTTCTTTTCAACTAAAGCTTTGAAGACCATAAACTTCTCAAATGCTTCACCTTTATGCTTTAGTAAACCAATCGAGCACATTCTAGAAAAATCATCAATGAATAAAATGTAGTATTCTTCTCCACGAGGTGACTTTTTCCTTGTTGACCCACACAAATTAGTATGGATGAGTTCAAGAGGCTTACTTGCTAATTCTTCTTTGGCATTGAATTGAACTCTAGTTTGCTCACCGAATTGACATGGTTTGCAGATGGTATTTTTTGGGATGATGATATCTGGAAGATCACGAACCGCCTTGAGCCTACATGATTTTCTTATCTGAGAAAAGCTTAAATGCCCCAATCTTTTGTGCCACAACCAATTTTCTTCTGTTTCGCTGAGATAGCATTGTTCTTGACCTCCTTTTAGTATATATAGATTGCTTGGAGTTCTTGTACATTTGATTATGGTCTTTCACAAACCACACATTCTTTTGATCGAAACACAACTTCATTTCCTTGATCACACATTTGACTAACACTGAACAAGTTATGCTTTAAACCATCAAAATACATAACATTTCCAGCGTTAACCTTTTCTTTCAAAAAAACAGAACCTTTACCCTTAATGACAGTGGGTGTATCGTTTCCAAAAGAGACATTATTTTCCTTTCCTAAAGCATTGTATGAAATGAGTTTATCTTTCTCACCTGTCATGTGTTGTCATGTGTTTAGAGCATCCGCTATCAATGTACCATTGATTTTCTTGTCCTTCTGCAAACAAAGCTATGCCACATCTTTCTGACTGAAATTCCTTCTTTTTCCATACCTTACCATTGATTTTCTTGTCCTTCTGCAAACAAAGCTATGCCACATCTTTCTGACTGAAATTCCTTCTTTTTCCATACCTTGGAATTTGATGATGTTTGCTACTTTTGAATTGTTGGCCGAAATTTTCTCCTGCATTCAAATTCTTCGTGACCAAAGTTATTGCAAAATTAACATTCAATTTCATCTTCAAGAGGAGAAAAGTTATTATAAGAGTTTTTCTTGATTCCTGTCACGCTCCTTTGTTTTATTGCTTCTCTAGTCATGATAGTTTTGTAAGCAACACATTGAACAGCCTTATAACAAAGTTATGGCATGAAAAACATTGTCCATTAAAGAAAAAGTTTTTGTGATCATAAAATCTTTTGGTATTGTTCACCTTTTTGTTGGTGCTTCTAATGATGTTCAGCCTTGGAGTAAAATGAGCATGATTTACCTGAGGAGTACCTTTAGGCTTTTGCTGAGGATTGAAGCATTGTTCACTGGTTTTTGCCGCATCAAGATAGCTTCTGGTGATGGTTGAAGGCTTTTCTGGTTGGGATGTTTCTCTAATGTATCCAAGACCAATCTTTATAAGAGGAGAACGTTGAACCTTGATGATTTCATCTACGGTTTCTGATCCTTTAGCAAATCTAAGATTCAGAGATTTTGTCTTCTCAAGTTCTTTTCTTAACCCACTACTTCACATTCTAATTTTTCATTGTGCTTTTCCCTTTCAGTGAGTTGATGTGTCAAAGTGTCTATTAAGTTGAGAGATTTCTTCAAGAAAATCTTCTTCTTCTAGTAGAAGCTGGAAAATGAGTGAAGGTTGTAGCCTTCAGTAGGTAGATGCCTGCGTATTGGAAAAAGTCTGCACCAATGCAAAACTTGTAAACACTTTTTCAGTAGGTAGAACGCCGAGCAGAGGCACGCAATTTAATGTTGGAAAGTTCAATCAGTTGCACACACTTCAAGGAGCAGTGATTGTTGGAATGTGCACAAACTTCAAGGGCGTTGACTATGTTTTAAAGGGAGAGATAAGTACCCTTGAAATGTTTTTAATGCTATAAAAATTCTTTGAGATTGAAAGAAAATAAAATCCTCTTCTACACTGGTTTTCCCCACCGGGTTTTTTCCATGGTCAGAGATTGACCAAAATTCAATGTCCATAATTTTATGTGCATGCTTGTGTGAAATTTGTATCAATTGTGTGTAAAGAGTAAATTTGATGCCATTGAAATGGGTTGTGGGCATTAAACTTTATGTGCAAAACAAATTAAAACTGGAGGGGCTGCAGGGCCATAGAATTTTCTACGTGGTATATAAGCAACCTTCCGCTGATAACAGTGACCAGCGAACAAAAACCAACCTATATACCCATAGATTTGTGGTTGAGAGGAAGCTTATTTGTTGATTTTCAGAGTTAAGAATTTGCGTTGCTTGAGAGGGTGAGATGGCTATTGATTTGAGGGTGGACAATGGGCTAAGTAGTGCTTTAAATTTTGGCACATGGAAGGAGAGGATAATCTTACTGCTTGAGGAAGTTTAAGTGTGGGATATTGTAGAGAGTGGAGTGTTACCCACCACCTGTGGGTAGTATAAATAGGAAAAAAAAAATCTCCTAGATGGTCCTCAGTCGGAAGCCAGCAGCCCCTTGCATCCCCCAGATAGGTCTATGTGCCATTTTCTCAGCCACCTAAGCCAGCCATGTGGTTCCTCGCCCATTTGTTATGAATGCATGTTTGAAGGTGGGCCTTCTGACCCCAAAGGTACGACTTTTCATTGGTATAGGTGAGCAGTTTTCCTTACTTGTCATGGGCACTTTTCGGCATGAATTAGTGGGGGGATTCGGCGAAAAGAGTGGGTTAGGTTTGTATTCTTGTCACCATTGCCCAATTTCGTGGTTACCCTTGTATCCTAATCTTGTGGGATCTCCTTTATTGGCCATTAGCTTTAGGGTTGGCACTACATGAGAAATCCCGATTTTGGTTGCATGGTCTCGCCTCCTAATACCACCTACATTACTCCCTCTCCACTTATTTGGGCCCCATTCATCTCTTTTCCCATCCGAGTCCACATTTCTCTGATGGGTCCACATAGGGTTAGCCTGCCCCTCCCCTTGTCCACACCTTGGGTCGGACCAGGAACAATGCCCTAGAGGTTGATGCAGGTAAAAAGCATAATTTCGCCACTCTCAACAGGGAATGTACCACAAAATGCAAAAGATAGCCGAGACATACAAATTTAGCACATGGGCAAAAGTCGAACATGAACTCTACCACTTATTCATGGCCATCACCCTAGTTCCTATGGGCCGTAGATGAGCCCCCTCCATCATTAAGGAACCCATAATTGTCCCAACCCCTGGTGGGCGATGAACTACCCCACCTCAAGGGGGCATCCACTACTACATATTACACATCATGCTCTCCATCCCCTGGAGCCCCGAGCAGTTATGAAGAAGAAAAATCAATCAAAAGTAAAAGCCATATGAAGAAGGGCGGAAAAACAAAGGCCGGGGTAACTCATATACCACAATTTGCTCCCTCCTACATTCATATACCCAAGTATGGGCTTCCCTTGTTATCGCTACCCAATGTACCTTGACATGTGGTCTGGATGTTGCCCCTTAAAAGATGTACTATGGACATGCCATGCCCTTTAGAGGTTGAAACCACCTAATAGGGTCCTTGCTTAACCCTCTTTTGAGCTTGGAGACACTTGTACTTGCCAAAGGCCACTATCGAAGGGCATGCCAAAATGAAGTGCCCCATTGATCCCATAACTTGTAAGCATTACTACTTGATTATCCTAATGACTTGTTGTATTGGAGGGCAAGGGGACACATTGAATCTTATGCAAGATTGCAAGTGGGTCTTCATTTAGGTCTTGGTCTCCCTATACGAGGTCCTAGTCATCCAAGGGGCCACATTGGCACTTGTAGGGTGAGCGTTGAGAGCTATGAGCCTCCACCATAGCAGATAGTACTCCATGGATCCCCAACAGTGTTCATTGATTGCTCATATTCCACCTATTGGATGAGGATGATGCACCTAGTCCACCATGCGTAGCCAGCGCCACAGTTGCACCATACACTTGGCAGATGCTTCAGGATGCCTCCCGATGCCGATGGATGGTTTATATCATCACTCCAACCCTTACAGATCGTCTACAGTCAAATTTGATCCATTTGGAGACTCATGAGGATGTCCTTGCGCCCCCACATCACTTGGGATCACCATAGGTTTCTGTGTGGAAATCAAGGGACCAACCCTTTGTCCACTATGTTGGGAGTCCAATTCTACATCATGGCACACATTGGACTTCATTAGGCCTCCTCAAAGGCCCAACAACTCACTTTGATGATAATTCAACCTTTTTGAGAGGCTTATTCATGTATTATTGAGCTATTTGGTGGGCTTGTCACCAAAAGTTATTGTTATTATGTACATTATTTTATTTTAGGGACTAAATTAGGCCTAATTAGCTTAATTGAATTTATTACGAATGGTATAAATAGATGAGAGGTGATTCATTCTCTCATCATCCCTTGGATTGGATCATTTTGTCTTGTGAAATTTTGACTATTCTTTTTGGAGGACGAAATTGGATGAATGGATGAATTTTGATGTTGGATTTCTTCATTTTTTTCTTGGAGGTTCTTTCTTGGCATATGTTATTGATTGGATATACTCTTTCTTACATGTGAGTACCCTTTTTAACGCTAATCTTGTTAGTTCTTATGTTACATGCATGTTGTTGGGGATTTTCGCTATACTAGGCTTAAATTTATTGCTTTTCTAGTGTGAAATCGTTGAAATTTATCTTTTATAGCGTTCCATCATGTCATGGGCCATGTTTGAATGAGTGAATATTCCTAGAGATATTTTGCAACAAAATTTTATCTTGATAAGTCATCTCATATTGCAAGTCGAAGTATAAAGACCTTGAAGTTGCTTTCTCATCCCTAATGCCATGTGATGTGTTTCCAAGGCCTCCTTGATAAAGCGAATCCATTCCAAATATTGAAATCTCCTTGACTCCATCTCTCCCAAAGGATTAGGCACTAGTCCTCCATAGGTGATCATCCAAATCATATCCTTCTCACCTTTCTCCCTCTTTTTCTAGGCCTAGCCTACATAGGTCACCTATAGCATCAATTATCTCACAATCTAGTTATCCAAACACATCGATTTTTTGTCCACAACTGCGTTGTTGTGTCTCCTAGAAGCCCTCCAAATTTGAAGCAATTTCGACGGTGGGATCTCGAGATATTGCAAGCCCTAGCTCGATGATCATTTCTTGCCCTAGGTTTCCCTTGGCAAGGGACCTCATTTCGATCATTGCATTCTATTTGTCCATTGATCCTCTTCTCTTCCACAATTAAGTCAAGCCTCTCTTTGATTGACTAATTCCACTTACTTGACCTAATTTTGGGTCCACTTGGTCCCATGTGGTCCCGCAACTTATTGAAGTTGATTTCACAAAAACCAATTGGAAACCAAGTTTTCACAAGGATTTCTAGGACTAGTTGTCTCCTTTGCATGACTTATTCACAAACCAAAGCCCTTGAAATCCACTTGGCCCTTCTTAGAGGGCCTTACACCTTGCTTCTCAATCCAGCAAACCATACAATTGAGTCTCTCTTGTTTATAGGCCTTAGGAATCACTCATCGTCCTTTTTATTGACACATTCATCTAGTGATTCCCTTTATACAGGATTTCCTCCCATCAGTGAAAGTCCATAAACAGTAGCGAGCCTTAGCTGAAGTGACAGTGGGTAACATGCAGTACAACCACCCCTGCTAGTTTGAGCGGTAACATGTAGTACAACAACCAACTAATCCAATTCAACTGGCAGACTCAACAAGCGGAGTGTGAAGGCTAAGAGGATCATTCTACATCCAATCAAAGACCACGTTATACATCGTGTGTCAGGGAAGAAATATGCCTATGAGATGTGGAACTCCATGATAAAACTTTACCAGAGTAACAATGAGAATAGGAAGATGGTGTTCCGTGAGAAACTAAAGAACACCAAGATCACAAAGGTGAGAGATGAGTAAGCTGCAGTGCTAGAGATTATCCCTTATGACTAATTGGTTAGGATGACATTGTATGGTTTTCCCAAGCAATGTGATGGATTCATCGATGCCATTGTTGCTAGAGAGCATTTTTGTAATTGGAGTAGGATGTGGGATGATTTCATGTAGGAGGAGACAAGGGGGAATGTAAAGATTGGCAGGCAACGTGGTGGAGTAGATGAGGAAGAGAATGTGGCCCTCGCAGCTAAGGGCAAGAAGAAGAACAAGGGATCCACAAGTGAGGCCAAGCAGCAGAAGGGAGAACCAGAGTCTGAGAAGGACATGAGCAAAGTGAGATGCATTGCTTGGCATAAGATGGCTCATTATGCCTTTCAGTGTCCCAACAAGAAGGACAAGAAGGGTGTTGCAACATCAGCCAAGGTCGATGAGGTTTCCACCAAGTTTGATACAAAATTTGCTTTAGTGGTGAGTCTAGCCAGTAGCGTTACATCTCTAGTGACTTGTTTATAGACAGTGAGCTTCCTTCCATATGACTGGAGTGAGAGACCACTTTACAAGTCTCAAAGAGGATGGATATAGACTTGGAGGTAGTGCTTGGAGATAACTTCAAGATCAGACTTGCATGTATGGGGACTGTATCCTTTTAGATGAAGTTACTACCTCCTTTGAAAGTGACAAAGGACTTATATGTTCCGAGGTTGAAGAAGAACCTGATTTCAGTGTCTAGTATTGAGGACAGGGGATATGTAGTGGTGTTCCGAGATGGACAAGTGCTTAAGCATCCCAGGGGATCTAGCAGAGCTCCTGCTAAAGTGATTGGTGTATGTCATGGGAGACTTTACGGTTCAAGTTTTAGCATACAAGGGCCTTGAGGAGGCCTCGAGAGAATGATAATGTAGAGCAGCAAGCAACTGAGCAGGGGAGCACACCACAGGTTTTAGGATCTACAACTACAAGTTTACAGTGGTCAATGAAGGAGAGAAAACCACCAAAGCCGCTTGGGGGCTTTGTGGCTAGCGTTGTGGACAGTGAGACAGCTAGCTATGAGGAGACTGCCAGTTAGCATATATGGAGGTATGCCACGGTGGAGGAGTTTTCTTCCATCATGAAGAATGATGTGTGGATGATAGTGCCAAGACCCGAGGGGAAGTTAGGTATGACGTCTAGATGGCTTTACAAGATGATGCCAAGGGGCAAGCATGTCTACTTCAGGGGTAAGATGGGAGTGATGAGAAACAACTTTCCCAGTAAAAGGGAGTGTTGAGAAAAAGGGTACCAAGGAGGTGTTTCCTAGTACTTTTTGCCTTTGGCTTAAGAAAACACATGAGACACCTTCTTAGTGGGTGATTTTATGAGTTATTAAAGTCATGTGACTTTTAGTCATTTTATAAGGTACAAGAATTACATAGTACTTTAGATTTTTGAAGTTACTTTATGTTTTTAAAGTGAATTTATTTGGACTACGAGGTCTTGGATAGACGGTGATAGGTTGTGTGTTAAGGAACTCCTAGATGTTAAGATGTTGGTTCAATTCCCTACCATATTCGGGTGTTATTCTTGGACATGACCCTGATGTAGCCTCACCAATACCGAACTTACAAAAAAAAAGTGACTTTATGTGGAAAAAGGTACAAGGTACAACAACTTAATAAAGTGACTAGGGGAAGTCATTAATGTAGGGGGAGACATGAAATGGGGGTCAATGGGAGATTAGATCTTCATCCTTGATCATGGAGAGTTGAGATCTAACCTCAGCCATTTATCATAGGGTTAGGGCTTCTCATCATTCAGGATACTAAAAAGGGAGAAAAGGCAAAAATGAACTCTTTTTGAAGTGTAGAGTTGGAGTAGAGAGGAAAAGAGGAGGTTGAGATAGCTTTTGTTGAGAAGGAGAGGTAAAGAGGATTGGATAGCCATTTGCGAAGGACAAAAACTACAGCAAGAAGACCACCAACCCGACACGAGTTTATAAGATAAGCGAGCAACACATAGCCTGAGATTAAGGCTGAGTTTTTAGCATGCAGAACAAGGTCAGTTCCAACACAAAATTCGAGGAGGTTTCAGCATAGCCTTGAGAGAAAGACAGACCCAAAAACCAAGACAAATAAATTGAATCTATTGCACGCATTTCAAGGTAAAAAATGCAAGTTTGAATCATGAATTTTCGAGGGCAGAGATTGTTGTAAGTGGCTCGAAATTCAAGGGACAAAATTTTGTCAGTGGCACACATTTTCAAGAGAACAAGTCTATTGAGAAGTAGCATCAAATTCAAGGCAAAATTTGAGGAGGAAACTATTGAACAGTGGCTCGACTTTTTGAGCAAAGAAAGTTGAGCAAAGGCAAGAAATCTAATGCTAGAAACTTCAGTCAATGACTCGCAGTTCAAGGAGCAGTGGTTGTTGGATTGCGCACAAACTTCAAGGACATTGAAAAAGTTTTCAAGGGAGAGACAAGTACCCTTGAAATGTTTTTAATGTCGTAAAAATTCTTCAAGATTGAAAGCAAATAAAAATCCTCTTCTAGATTGGTTTTCTTAACAAGGGTTTCTCCAGGGCCAGAGATTGACCCAAAATCAATGTCCATAATTTTATTTGCACGCTTGTATAAAAATTTTATCAGTTGTGTATGAAGAGTAGTGGTAGCCTAGTAATGTTTTATTTGAATGCACATATATGTTTATATATCAGCTACATTGAAATTGGTTGTGGAGTTTAAACATTATGTGCAAAACAAATTGAAACTAGAGGGGCTACAGGGACATAGAATTTTCTACATGAAATAGATAAGGTAATTCGCAAAGAAATAAACAAGAAAATTTGCACTCTCTCTAAGGAGGTTGAATTCATGTGTCTTGAAGAAAAGAAGAAATGGAGCAATCCTCTATTTATATGAGGTCACTTTTACAAATAATTAATCCTCCAAGCCCTGAAACAAGCTTCACTTTCAGTTTTGACAAGACAAGAGGTTAGAAGCCAACCCAATATCTCAAAACAATAAGATAATGCCATATATGCCCATGCGTGTGGATCAATATCCTTTAAAAACATGATGTCACCTCGTTTTTGGGCAATAAATGCCACAACAAGGTGTTGAATGGCCTAAGGAGGTGCCCCACCATCATAATCAATTCAAAATCCTAAGGTGAAGCCTCAAGAAGTGCCTCAAAGTGCCTCCATGTCCAAAACCCATGCTCTGGATGCCCAACATCAACCTCTCAAGGGCTAGATGGGTAGCATGGCACTATCTCTCTCCAATGTTGGGGATCCAAGAATAAGCACAAGTTCTCCCTTGTCATCCTGGGGATGACCATCGTCATTTGCACTCTGAAACAAACAACACGCATCAAACAATGCCAAGGCCAGCCTACAGTGCATCCTAGGTTTGTTGGGTATAATATCAAATAAACCCAACACCAAGCAAGAGGATCTCAGCATTTCAACATCTAGTACTACTTTGTGGTGTCAATCATCATGTGGAACCATCAAAGTGGCCAATGCTCTGCTCTAGAGGGTTAACGCTGCATCTGCAAGGTTAGCATTGCTCTCTAGGAGGTGCAAAATGGCTCAGGCATGTTGTGTAATGGAGTGATGTAATATGCCCTCAAAGGCCTCTACAGTCGTGTGAAGAACCATCTGACAGTACCATCTTAAGAACAAGTGAAAGACACCAATAATCAGGGACAATAACCATAGATGCATCATATTGGACCATACTTAAATGTTAATGGCATAATAACACTTCAAATTGAGATAACCTTCCAATATCTAACAAGACTAAGTACCATAAAAGTGTTCCCTACTTACGTTAGGGAAGGCTAGATAGTCAACCATATTAGATGTTTCCAGCCCATAAGGGAAGATGACAGTTCCTAGGTCAACCTTCCAATCCATAGGTGTTTGTGATAATAGTGGCAATGGAGGGGAAGGACCTTGAGGCAAGGTGCCATCACCATGGGACCAGCTGATGGAGGTCCATCATCCTGAGTATATAGATGTAAGGATAGAGCAATCATGACGGCATAAGTTACCCATTTCCTTGGCCTGCTTTACTTACTTTTGATAATGCTTTGAATGGGAGCATAACTTAGGATCCCAACCTTGCTTTTAATGATTTAGCATTTATTTACCCATTAATGATGACTCAGTTGATCCATCAGAGTTGGGACATGCAAGAGATCCTTTATTATGTGATGGAGCATCAAGTGCTCAAGGAACTGGATGACGACTAATGAGGGGGGTAGAGCTCATGCTAGCTTTTTCCCACATGTTGATTAATGATAGGCCATCTTTGCACTTTGAATTCATTTTCTTTCATTGTGGCCATTTTAGGCCTTTGACAATTTTTTAGCTACATCAGCATCCAAGACAAAATTTTCCGGCCCAAGATCAAGGATGAGGATAAAAGGGTAACAATCACAGTGAACCAATGACCACAAGCCCAAAGAATGAAGAAAAAATATATAGAATGAGGAAAAGTGGTAAGTATTGAATATCATGGACACATTATTTCAATCAAATTGATCAAAGTAGTACCCCCCTTATAACCCTAAGGCCTGAGAGGGGATCCCACTGGGCTAGAGTCAAAAACTAACTTCCCTGGGGAACTAAAAGAACATGTTTACAGTCAAGAATGATCAATCACCTATATCACCCGTTAATCCATGTTAGAATGTCCAAAACATTAAGTAAAAGCATGTGATTGAAAGATGGTTAATGTACTTGTCAAATGATGAACCAACTTCCTTCAAGAGGAATGTCGAATGGATGGAGGTGTCTGACTGGTGCAAATGGTATAGGATCACATCATAGTATAAGGTACTAAGCAATGTAGGGTTGCTCGCAGGCTAGCTATCAAAAGGAGAAAAAAATTCTCATATCGGGTTACACACATTTTGATGGGTAACAAAGCCATCCAAGATGGAGAATAATATTTGAGTGTAAGGCCATATGTTAAGACATGGAGTGGAACATTTGGACTACCCAACCTTTATGAACAGGATGTTTATGGATATGGTTATATACGAATGCATCTCTCCACTCATCAATGCCTTAGAGTTGACCTAGCATGTGATCTATTTGTTCATACACCTCTTGAATCACCAGTTGATCTGTATCTACAAACTAAATCATACTGTAAATGGGCTTGGTGAACTGCAAAATCTAACTCACCTATTGCTAAAATTGACCACCAGGAACTACATCCTCTATCTCCTGAAATTTGTGTCTAACAAAAGACAATGCATCCCCCTCTTTCAAAACCTACAATGAATCACTTGAGACATGTTGCCGCAATATCCAGCAAGGCATGGAGAGGGGACCCTACAAGGCTATTACTAGACCAAGCAACGGCAATGGGGTAGTTGACCACTGTCAAAATAGCCAAAACCCCCTGCTCTTTATGGACTTTCACCAATGGGAGAAACCTGAGATTTTTACTTGTGCAGGTAAAGATCAGAGGTTATTCAAGGAAATTTTTGGGGTTTGAGACAGATCTAGGACCGGTAGGGCAAGATCTAGTCTCAAATTTTGGTTTGCAGGGACAAATAATACAAGAACATTCAGTGGAAAGCAAAGATCTAAGGTTGTTAATTTTTTTTTTTTTTGGGCAAAAATCTAGGGCTTTGAGGCCTCACGCTACCCTTTGAAAACCTCTCTTCCTGCTGTCGTAGCCTCATAACCCTCGACGTTGCCTCCATACCTCCCTTAAACCTTCGCTCTGCCTCCTAAATTCTCCTCCGCTCAGCCCTCCCGCTCCGCAGCTCCCTTCATCCTCTCGGCACACCTTCTTTCCCTCCTTGTTCTGGTTGTTAAGCCACTTGTCAGCCTTCCACAGCTCCTCTGCAACACTGTTGCAGCTTCCTTATTGCCCTTCTGCTCCCTCTTTGTTGTCTGTCACTGCCTTATTCCCTCTCAGCACCTCTCCAAACCCTCCACGCAGCCTTCATCTGCTGCCTTTTGTTGCCTGTAGCAACCTTCCAAGCTTAAAGAGGGTCAGCAGTTGCTAAGAGGCCTTATCTCCTCCTTTGGCATGGCCTCTACGCATTCAAAGCCTTAATCTTCACTTCACCTTAATACTCTCTTACGCCATCACAAAATTTCCAGTCATTGTGATACAAATTTGAAGTATTTTCTGAGCTAAATTTGGGATTTAGATATGAGGTGGGTGATTTGGTGTGCTGATTCTGTAAGTTTCTTCAGCCCTAGGGCTTCCTGGTGCACATATTCTAACCCTCATCTTGTTACTTCAGTCAACTAAATTTGCATAACAGTGGCATTTAAATTCATCTAACACTGAAGAATTATTAACCACGCTTGGGTATTTACTTAATAAATTTTATCATAATTTTTTGGTGACTGTCATAAAGCTTTCAGAAGGATGATATAATTATTTGAGAATTCTCTGTCGTCATAAAACAATTTTCTGCTCCTATTATCACTGAACCTAACTGCGGTCATAAACATAATCTCTGAAATTTCAAGTAAATTTTAGCTCATTGGTGAAAGAGAATTGTTTGCATCATCAGTAAGGTTGAAAATAATTGTTGGCATTGGTATTTGAGAAGTCTAATGCTTCTTGTCTTTCTCTGAGTTATATGATCTGAATTTCGGCACACACAAGCTCACTTGCTAAAGTACATTTGTTGCACATATTTGCTCAAGAAGATAAATCTAACGAGTCGTTGGAATCTAATGTTATACTCTGCTCAAAAGACATTCTTGTTTCATTGACTAGTGAAAGATAATTGTGCTAAGATCTAGTTAACTCTAAACTAAGTAGCATTGAAGATTTACTCCAATTGCACATCATTAAGTAACTTGTAATAATTGGTTGATTGAAAATCTAATTGGGCATCTCTTAGATATTTTGTTTTATTGGGATTTCAAGTAATTGTCATTGGATTGTATATTGAGATTGCATAACTATGCTATTGTGGATCTGTGGCAAATTGTGCAGCTTTCAATTATCAAGTTGAGCGAATTTCATTTTATCTTGTTAGCATTTTCAAAGAATGGCATAATCGAGATTGTTCATCGAATTCCTTAAATAGGTACTTGGAAATATAACTCAGATTAAATTGTAATCTAAGCATTGTTTTTAAAAACGGCACTTTCGAAACCGACTCGGTTGAGTTGGTCCGAGTCATAGCCCCATGAAGCAAACAAAGTTCCTTCTACAGATTAATTACTCCAAAAAGACTTGGAATGTCAAGATATCCATTTAGGATATAGATATTATATTAAATAAAATGAATAAGAATGAATAATTTATAAATAAGAACAAGAGGCTTGCTTATATACCACGCAAGTGTCTCTTCATGAAGAGTCATGTCCTATTTGACATGCCTCTTCAACCTAATTACTAGCTTAACTAACTATTATTTATGATTATTATCCTTTACATTATATTTATATTATTTATATATTTTATTCGTTACATTGCCTTCTTCCTCAAAAAGCTTTGCCCTCAAAGCTTGTCGATGAAAAAAGGCTTCATCTCTTTTTCGGCTTCGAAAGTCTTTCTGTTTCAGAATAGTCATCCTCGTCGATACAAGTTGATATGTTCTTAGTGACAAACAAAATTGTCGCACCGAGAAGGGATCAGACCATCCCAGATTAATATTTTGTATAGTACTCTGATCACTGGAATTTTGTAACGACTTGTTAGCATAAGACTGGATTGAGATTACATCACTATTATCCAGAACATCAGTTTGTTGTTTCGGTTCTGACTGGTTCAAATATGTAGCATGGTTGATTCATCTGTTCTCATGATTCGGATGCTGATATGGAACTTTTTTGGTTTGATTTCTCCTTACTGGGCATGCGGCAATTTTTATATTTTCTTCTGGCGAAGATGTTGTTGAGTTGGTTATGAAACATTCACTGGGGATGTTCATCGTTTGAACTACAACATCCACGTGCGTCTTTTCTTCAACTTGCTTGTCTTCTTCCTGAGTTGTGACATTCACTGAATCGGTATTTGTTGTTTTGTCATCAACTTGAATTCCTACATTTGATAAGTTGTTGTACCTGGTTTTCTAATGACTTCTTATCCTTCTCAAGTATCTTAATTTGCGTCAGCAATTTTTCACTATGCTTTTTAAGTCGAGAAACTTTTTCATTTTTGTCAATAGTGATTTTGTCAATTTCATTTTGCATATTTTGTAATACTTTTTTACCTTCTTGAGAAATTACTTTTGAAATATCCGATATATCTTTTAGCGTTACTGAATTAGGTTTTAGTGTAACATCTTGGAGCGTTATTTTCTTCTTCTTGTAAGAAAATGTTAAAAACTTTTTCTTAATATTTAAAATAAAGGAACCTAGAGTTTTCATCCATGGTGATCCCAAAACAATGTCACTATCGTTAAAAGATAAGGTTTGCACGGTGAATTGTGAGGTAAAAGTATAATCTCCAATATTTAGGTGTAAATTGCTTATATTGTATTGTTTGCCAAAAATATTTGTTTCAACTATATTTGATTCAGGAATCACCAATTGATGAGCACATTTAGGACTAACATAATTACTTCTTTCAGTAGGACTGATAGAGATTATGACGTCTCTTCCTGCAAGTGATCCTTTGATGTTAAATAGTGTGCGAACACATGTACTACGGGTTTTAGGAAACCTTTCATTACTAGTCTCCATTTTTTCCTTGATGTTTTTACGTAAACAATATGTCAACTAGAGCTATTTTTATTATAAAATATCACTTATTTCTCCTATATATATTTTTCAAATATTCTCCTCTTCTTCTTCTTTTTTTTGTTCTCTTTTAATAAAAAATTTTGTATAATAATAATTTTTTTATATATAATTATAAATTATATATATTATATAATTTATATATATATTTATAAATTATAATTATATAAAATTTATATATACATTTTTGAAACCCACTTTTCCTTTTATATGTAACTATATAAGACTTATCTAGTATCCTTTTTTATAATTATAATAACATTTTTTTTCTCAGAAAATTTGGATGTACGGTCACAATCTTTAGATTTGAACAATTAAAATTATTTAGATCACACATTTTTTCTCCAATGTTATCAAAATATCTTTTACTTTTAAAATACCATGGGTTGTTTTTAAAACCTCCTGTAAAAAGTAATATTTATGTTTCACGTAAGAGCTTTTGTATCCTTGTTTTTTCTTTAACTTTTAAAATACCAAGGGCTATTCCCATGGGTTGTTTTTAAAACCTCCGTTAAAATGTTCTCCACGTAAAAAGTAAAACGTATTCCTTTTGTTTTTTGTTTTTTTTTCCTTAACTTTTTAACATACCATGGGCAATTACTCCCAGGTGATTTTAAATCTTATTTTTTATGTTCTTTTGTTTTATGGCCAAAGGTCAACTAGCGAATTGGAGACCCTCCAACTAGCGAATTTTTTTTTTATTTTAATTTTAATGGCCAGAGGCCTAGAAAAACGGGGAAAAGGAGAAACTCCCAAATTCCGAGCAAAATGCTTTAATTGTACGACAACAACGTTGACGAATTTCGATAGTCAAGGACCTGGATAGGAGAATGAGCTCTGTGTACCGATTAAGCAACCAAAAGGACCAAACTACTCTGATACCAAATGAAGTGAACAAAGTTCCTTCTACAGATTAATTACTCCAAAAGTCTTGGAATATGAAGATATCCATTTAAGATATAAATATTATATTAAATAAAATGAATAAGAATGAATAATTTACAAATAAGAACGAGAGGCTTGTTTATATACCACGCAAGTGTCTCTTCATGAAGAGTCATGTCCTATTAGACATGCCTCTTCAACCTAATTACTAGCTTAACTAATTATTATTTATGATTATTATCTTTTACATTATATTTATATTATTTATATATTTTATTCGTTACACCCCACTGGGTCGACTCGGCCTTTGAACCGGACCAACCGGTCAGGTTGTTACTTAGCCGGCTGAGTTGGCTAACGACTCGGCTGGCTCGGTAACAACTCGGCCAGCTTGGCCGAGTCCGGGCCAACTCATCCCGTAACAGCGGCCGGTCAAGTCACTTCAGTGCGATTCTTTTTTGAAATTTTCTTTTTTGGGACCCAAAAGCCCAATGTAATATGCCTTTGGGTTCTGTTAGTGTCAGCCTTTCCAGCCCTCCTCCAGTGATCAAATATGCTCTTACAAAGTGGTTTCAGAGTGTTAAGGTCAAATTTTGTCATTTCAAAGAGTTTTCAAGCAAAATTTGGTCACTAGGCATTAGGTCTAGGGTTTGCTCTCACTCTTTTCAAAGTTGCCCAAATGCCAATCTATGTCACTATTCAGCTGATTTTATCATCATTCATAGGGTTTCCATTATCATCTCAGTGTCTAATGAGTCATTTTACACCTTGTTCATGCTTCAGTTGCGCCTAGGTAAGGTCATTTGCCTCTCCTAGGGTTTTGAAGGCAATTTCTCTTGGACGGTCAAATCATCGGCAAAACTTGTTTCCTGATGTTCATAGACCTTCCCCTATCCTAAAATTACCTTACCAAATGCTTCCCATCACTGAGATTCCCCAAATTCCTCATTTTCACACAAACCCTAGTTTCCAGCTACAATCTGGCAATTTTCTAGGTTGGGCCTGTGTTTTGCCCTTTTGGACCCCTTCCCCTCACTCAATCTCTGAGATTCCACTTTCCCCTGCTTCCTAACATCCCTCCCTACTTCCAAAAATTTCCCCAAGAATTTAGAAGCCCCTTATCCCCTTCATTTCGTTTCATTTCGGCAAAATTCCTTGTTTCACACATCGGGATAAGTTTCACTCAAAAGATGTTTTAGAGAAATAAAAGATGAATTTTGGGAAACTGAGAGAGGTTTTTGTCCACAACATGCCAAAGAAGAAAAAAATCCTTCACTTTTTTCACAGGTGTCATGGTTTGAGAGAAATTTCAAGAATACCGTTGCCTCAGGAGAATCAAAGACACCTCTGAAGTGACCTTGGGAAAATCAAGTTTTCTCCTAGCGGGGTTGGCCAAATGATTTTCTTGATGGGTAAAATGATAACTAGACACAAAGATATTTCCAATGCGCTATCATGAGCTCAATTTGGGGTTGAGTAAGGCATTCAAAAATTGACTGCAACAGCACTCTTCCTTGAGGCAGCCTCATTTGGCACTTTTTGACCAATCTTGGGAGATTTGATTTTTTACAGGGAAAATAAATTAAATTTTAAAAACTATAGTTGGATTGGAAAGTAGACTCAAATACCTTTCCAACGAGCTATCTTGCACCCAATTCCGACACCGGGAAGGCCTCCAAAAGCCTCCTGCAAAAGCGCGCAACCTGTTGGGCAAGCGTGACCTGTCAGGGGGGTTTTACCAGTTGGGAAAATACACTGGTGCGACCTGTTGGGAATTCATCCACAAAAAATTGCCTGTAAACTGCCAAACAATCCAAAACTTCTTCAAGATTGCAGGTAGGCCTCTGATTATCAAAGTTTTTACTTGATAAAGGAAAATGAGCATGGGAAATGTGTTTTAATGCCATCAAATTGAAATGAGAGGTTCATGTATATTTGCTTTAAAAATGTCAAAGAGCAAGTAAAGCTAGGGTTTTGTTTTGCTGTTCTCAAGGTCATCCCTTTCACTCCCATTTTTCCCCACATCCCAACCATCTCCCTTGTCATTTTCACCTAATCTCCTTACCAAAAATGTCAAAGTCCCTAAACCCTACCTCCTATGAAACCCCTACAAAATATGATTATGTGATGGTATATGTTTCATAATTGCTTCCCTAAATTCCCCTTTCATATGTATTTTCCCTAAATCCCTTCAAAATTCTCCCTTCCTAAACATCTCCCTTGTGTTTTTGTCCCCTTGGAGCAGCATTTAAACAGTTGGAACATGAAAAACCATTATTGGGCCCGAATGCATGTATGCAAGGCGAAAATGAAGGTGATCCAAGGGCGGTTGGCCAAGGCACTAAAACAACGGAAAAGGCCTGATCCCCTCCATATCTTGGCTGAGGCTTCCTTGAAGGAGCATGGTGCTAAATGACTCAACCCCAGCACAAATTTCAAAAAATTTTGAGCATTTTTGGTCATTTATGAATTTTTTGGTCAAAAAACAAGTTTTCTTCACCAAGAGGTCGCGCACCGTGCGTGACCCTTTCGATTGGGAGGTCCATTTCAGGAAAAGTTTGCATCTTTGGATTTTTCATGAAAAGATACACTTGCTCAATGAAGATCAAGAAATTTCACCAAGTTTTGAGCCTCCAGAAGGTCAAAAAACAAGCAAAAAATGACTTTCTGCCACCTTTTTGACACACAGGAAGCAGTCTTGGAAGATTGCAATTGTGGAGGGGCAAATGGACACCAAATTCACAAATTCCACTTGGGTTGGAAATTAGGCATCCGGACCTTTCCAACAAGCCCACTCTTGCTTCATTTGGACACCTGGAAGTGCCTCAAAAGCTGCTCCAAAGGTACGCGACCTCTTCAGAATCAGTGCGCGACCTCTTGGGCAATTTTCACAGAAATTGTGCCTACAGCTCAGCAAAACGCAGTTTTGACCAGGTTTGACTTTTTGGAGTGAATTTTGATCCTCCTTGATGTAAATGATGTAATTTTATGATATTTTGACACTTATTTATCTCTTCTAGAAGATTCATTCATGAGATAGGCAAAAATTAAATGAATGAATTGGTTTCTTAGCTTATAGAGGCAAGTTGTTTTGACTGCCTAGATTTTAGTGCTCAGTTTGGAATTGGTTGAAACAGCTCCTAGGATAGTGAGCTCGACCCCTAGAGGCAAGGAAAGATATTAGCTTGCCTATATTATGTACTTTCTTAGTCATTTTCATGGTTGGACTCTTGAGGGAGAAAGCTTCTATTGTATTACTCATTGTATCTCTGCAATGTTTGGCTAAGGAAGACCAGGGTTTTGCAGCCCTTTTTGGGATTCTTGTGGTTACATGTATTGATGGTGTACTTCTCTTTGTACTTGTAAGTTTGTTATGTGAATCATCTTCTCACTTTTTCTTCTGCAAATTAGGCAAATGAAGTGTTAAGGTAGAATTCATGGTTGCTATGCTCTGCCTTTAAGTTTGCTTAATATCAATGTTTTCATCTGTTTAAGGAGAATTCAAGGTGCTTGCTTACTCTCCTTAGCTTTTCACCAGTCATGCTAATCCATCCACATCTATCAAAGGTATTAATACAGTCTCCTACCTTTCCCCAAAGAACCCCCTGCGAAAACTGTGTCCAATCCCCGCAACCAAAATTGCCTTTCCCCAATTTTCCACCAAAACACTAAAAATCCCAAATCAAATCTTTTTATCAGTTTACTAGCCTAAAATCATTGTTCTTTATTGGTCATCTCTGCCCGTTGAAGATCTTTTCCAAGATAGACCGGAGAGAGCCCTCTCCTGCCCCGTAGGGCTAGCTACGAGGCTAAGTGGTTTGATGTTGCCTTGGAGTTTACCTTTCTCAGCCTGAGGTGAAATTTCAAGCGCTAACACAGTATATTAGGAATTCATTAGATAGTGCAGTAAAAGCATAATAAAGAATCACAAATAAGCAACACACATGAACACCAAGATATAAGGTGGAAACCACTTGTTGTTGTCGTCTCTGTCTTCTTTTAATAATAAGAAAATTCTGTTTACAATTTTTGTACTGGTACAGTCTTATACTAGTACGCAGGCTTCTACCTGTAGAAGGCTACAACCTTCTCTCATTCTCCAGCTTCTATTGGAAGGGAGCTACAACCCCTAGCTCTTGTACTAGCTTAATATGTTTACTAGTACGTAGGTGTCAGCCTATAGAAGGCTACAACCTTCTCTTTTCTTCCAGGGACCACGTTTCATAAATTTTCAGACTAGATCCATCAACAACATCATTCAATCATCAAATATATCTACATCAACCGATCTCCTTTTGAACCAACCATAACCGAATCAATCAATCATTTTGACAACCCATCAATCGGATCATTCAGAATGTTGTCACCAGAATACAGTTAACCATAACCCAGAACTCCGTAACAGTAAAGAACAAATGAAATATATTTTATAAGGTATATGCTACTTCCATGTGTCACACATGTGTGTACACGTGCTTTGCTCAAAGCCAACCGGCATATACATCTGCAAATATAAATTCAGAGTTCTACAGCTATTCCAAACTTTAGTTATAGCCAGATCATATCATTTACAGAATAATATATGCGTCAGTATTCAGATCTAGAATATACATGAACAAAAACACATAATGATAGTTCATTTTACGCCTTAAGTTCCTGATCAATCATTAGATCTAATCTTTCATCCTTGGTTTAGATCCAGCAATTCACCATAACCCAATAACTTGCATACTAGATCTCACACTTCATCAGATATTCGATACTTGCACACGTTGGCCTAATGATCTTCTCCTCCTTTTATAGTTTTAGGCCTTTCTCAATACCATGGACCAAAACCACTTAGGACCAATGCCTTGGACCCAATACCTGGGGTCAATACCTTGGACCAATACCATGGATCAAAATACCATGGACCAAATACTTTGGACCAAAAATTTAGTTTTCCAAGGTATACACGTTTTTCCTTCCGTGAAAGTGCGTGTGTATGTATACGCGACTTGTATACAGTGAACCTGTGTGTATACACAACTTGGTCAATGGTGAACCTGCGTATACCTCTCTTTTCTTCATTCTGTGAAGACTGATCTGCAATTCTTTGTTGTTTACCTTCTATACTTTCTGAAGTGATTCCTTGAAGCTGCCCTGCATTTCATCACATCTATAAACATTGTTGTCATGCATTCTTTCACATCTGATATCTCTTTTGTAGATTTATCTAGTTTCCATATACAAGTGAGATGTTCTGCTACAAGTGGGTTGCCATCAAGTACAGTACATACATCATAATGCCAACAATCTCCCCCTTTGGACTTGATGGCAACAACCACACCAAGTCATTCTCCCCCTTTGACATCAAGGGAAAAGGGTCATGCTCCCCCTAAGTGCATATTTACTTCTCTGATATGCTGAAGTGTGTTGATTGAGCTCCTGTGATCAAGTCCATGATCCCCCTGAGCATAAGCAAGGTCTACAAAAGATGTTCTAAAAGAAAAACATGACTCTATACATACATCATCAATGACCTTTGTATCACCAATGACTCATACATACATCCATCTCCCAACCAAGTGGGGATATACCAAGTGTGTATACATGTCAAAACAAGAAACATTACATCATCCATCCCATGCATAGTGGGGTTACAAATTAGGTCTTTTGATGACCTTTACATTAAAATATATACATGACATATATAACAGAGATCAAATATCTTAAACAAGACCATGATAGTCATCAGGAACTATCATATGATCTGCATCATCAGCAGAATTTGTCAATCAGCATCCGGACCAGCAACCTATATATGTCCATCATTAGTTCCCAAACTATCATCAACCATGTTCTCCCCCTGAACCTGTTCCACCTGTTCACTATCAAAGCATCATCATCAATCAGATATACATCAAGTTATCAACAACTTTATGAGGACCAATATATTTCCATATGTTATCAACAGAGTGAAACCATCATCAAACGAAGCAGATAATTGATAGAACCATAGCAGACCCCTTTCCTAAGTCTGTCCCATTTCTTTCCTTCAAACCAACATATACACGACTGTGCCCATAGAAACCCGCGTATGTACGGGACTACGCTTTATGAAACTCACGTATAACCACCTTTCTTTGAAAAAAATAGGATTTAACAACAGGATGATGCAGCAACTACTCCCAGCTTTTGTCTAAGATATTCAAATGTCTCTTTGGGCAGTGGTTTAATGAATCTATTAGTAACTTGTTCTTTGGAGGGAACATACTCCAATTTGACCTTTTGTTCAAGCACTTGTTCACGTAGAAAATGATATTTGATGGGTATGTGCTTGGTCTTGGAGTGCATGACTTGATTCTTTGAAATACTGATGGCACTTGTGTTATCACATGGAATGGATATGGGTGGAGTACATGTGATCTGAATGTCTTGCAAGGTTTGCATCATCCAAAGTAGTTGTGTGCAGCAAGATGCAACAACCACGTATTCTACTTCAGCTGTAGATAATGCAATTAAACTTTGTTTCTTGTTGAACCAAGACACTAACCTAGAACCCATATAGAATGCACCACCACTAGTGATTTTTCTGTCATCAACATTTCCTGCCCAATCTACATCTGTATATGCATGAAGTGTAAGATCTGTATCTCTAAGATACCACAAACCAAAGTTCTGTGTTCCTTGAAGATATTTGAAAATCCTTTTGACTGCCTGAAAGTGTGTTTCCTTAGGATTTGCTTGGAATCTTCCAACTATTCCCACTACATGCATGATGTCCGGTCGGGTACCTGTTAGATAATGCAGACTACCAATCATGGATCTGTAAGTTTGTTGATGTACTGCTGTTGATTCATCATTTGAGCTAAGACTGCATCCTGTTACCATTGGGATACACACTAGTTTAGAATCTTTCATGCCGTAATTTTTCAGGATCTATTTGAGATATTTGGTTTGTGAGAGAAAAATACCATCTTTATTTTGTTGAAATTGTAGACCAAGAAAGTAGGTAAGCTCACCAAGCAAGGACATTTCAAATTCTTGTTGCATTACTAAGGCAAAATTTTGACTCATGGATTCTTCATTGCTACTAAAAATAATATCATCAACATACACAACAATTATTAGCAATTTATCAATGTCCATCTTTGTATATATATTGCTATCTGTTGACCCCTTTGAAAAACCCTATTGGTAGAGATATTTGTCAAGACAGTAATACCATGCCCTTGGAGCCTGTTTTAGACCATAGAGATCTTTTCTGAGTTTGCATACAAGTTTTGCATCATTTCCAATATGAATCCTTCTAGTTGTTCAATATAGACTTCCTCTTCTAAGTCTCCATTAAGAAAGGTAGATTTTACATCCATTTGGTATACTTTGAATTTCTAAAAACTAGAAAGAGCAAGAAACATTCTTATGGCTTCAAGTCTCGCAACAAGTGCAAATGTTTCTTCAAAATCTATACCTTCTTATTGAGCATATCCTTTACAAACAAGTTTGGCCTTGTTTCTAATAACTTCTCCATTTTTGTTCAGCTTGTTTGTGAATATCCATTTAGTTCCTATGATATTGTTATCATGAGGTCTAGGAACTAATTCCCAAGTATTATTCTTTTCAATTTGCTTAAGTTATTTATTCATGGCCTTGACCCAACATTCATCTTTACATGCTTCATTTACATTTTGAGGTTTGGTGGAAGATAGTAATGTTAAATAGCTTGAGGCTTCAACAATGGTTCTTCTTTTTTGCACACCTGACCCTTTTTCCCCTAAAATTTGAGTTTCTGGATGATTTTTCTGAACATGCATGGACGTAATCTTTTCTTCTATCGTTATCTCTTCTTCTGGTGCTTCATTGGTTTCTTCTTCATAATCAGTGTGATTTGATGTGGGAAAATGATCCTCATCTTCTTCATTGTCGTAACCTTCGATTTTTATCTATTTTGGATTTTTGCATGCTTCATCAACCACAACATCAATACTTTCAATAATTTTCCCAAATCTTTTATTATAACATTTATATCCTTTACTTCAGGAAGAGTAGCCAAGAAGAATATCTTCATCTGCTCTAGGTTCAAACTTACCAAGTTTTTCATCAGTCCTTTTGATGTAACATTTCCTTCCAAAAACTTTGAAGTATTTTACAGTAGGAGTCTTATCATACCAAAGTTCATGTGGAGTTTGAGTGTTGTTTACCCGAACATTTGCTTGGTTGAGAATAGTGACGGTGGCGAATGCAGCTTCACCCAGAAGGTTGCAGGAGTTCCATATTCATCTAGCATAGCATGAGCCATTTGTTGAACAATTTTGTTCATCCTTTCTACCACTCCATTTTGCTAAGGAGTCCTTGCAGTGGAGAACTGCCTTTTTATTCCATTTTGTTCACAAAATTCAAAGAATTCATCCAAGGTAAATTCCCCTCCTTGATCAGATCTGAGGCATTTGATTTTGCGATCTGATTCATTTTCAACCAAAGCCTTGAAGGCTTTGAAATTTTTAAATGCTTCATCTTTATGCTTTAGAAGACCTATCCAACATATTCTGGAAAAATCATCAATGAATAATATAAAGTATTCTTCTCCACGAGGTGACTTTTTCCTTGATTGCCCACATAAATCATTATGAACAAGTTCAAGAGGCTTACTAGCTGACCCTTCCTTTTGGATGAAATGAGATCTGGTTTGCTTACCGAATTGACATGATTTGCATATAGTATTTTCAGGAATGTTGATATCTGGAAGATCACGAACAGCCTGGAATCTGCATGCTTTTCTTATTTGAGAAAAGCTTAGATGTCCCAATCGTCTATGCCATAGCCAGTTTTCATCATTCTTGCTTATATAGCACTATTGTTGTCCTCCCTTGAGTATGTATAGGTTGTTTGAAGTTCTTGTACCTTTGATCACGGTTTCTCTTGTATCAAGCTCACAAACAACACATCCATTTGATCGAAACGCTACTTCATTTCCTTGATCACACATTTGACTCACACTCAGCAGGTTATGCTTTAAGCCATCAACATACATAACATTCCCAGCTTTAACTTTTTCTTTCAACAAAACAGAGCCTTTACCTTTTATGACAGTAGGAATGTCGTTTCCAAATGAGACACTCTTTTCCTTTTCTAAGGCATTATATGAGTGTAGTTTTTTTTGTCACTTTTCATGTGTTTTGAGTGTCCACTGTCGATGTCATCTTTCTGTGTGTGGTTCCTTCTTTCCCCATATTTTGGGATTTAATGGAGTTTTCTCCTTTTGAGATATTTGCTGAAATTTACTATTGCATTCAAATTCTTCATGGCCAAAGTTGTTACAGATTGAGCATTCAATTTCATTTTCAAGAAGAGAAAAGTTATTATAGGAAATTTTCTTGATCCCTATCACATTCCTTTGATTTCATGCTTCTCTAGTCATTATGGTTTTGTAAGCTACACATTGAGCAGCTTTGTGTCCAAAATTATGACATGAGAAACATTGACCATTAAAGAAGTTCCTGCGATTATCAAATCTACTGACCTGGTGATTGTAGTTTCTATTGATATTTGTCTTTGAAACAAATTGAGTACGATTTACCTAAGGTTGATTGTGGCTTCCGTTCATCCTTGAAGTAAATTGAGCTTGATTTACCTAGTGATCTGCTTTATGCCTTTGCTGGCGATTGTCAAACTGTTCACTACTCTTTGCTGCATCAAGATAGCTTTTAGTGGAGGTTGATGGCTTCTGTGATTGAGATGCTTCTTCAATATATCCAAGAACTGTCTTTATCAAAGGAGAATGCTGCACTTTGATAATTTCATTTAAGGTTTCTAATCCTTTAGCAAATCTAAGATTGAAAGCTTTTGTTTTCTCAAAATCCTTTCTTAGACCCACAATTTCACATTCTAGTTTTTCAATATGTTTTTCTCTTTCAGAAAGTTGGTATCTCCAGGTATCTATAATCATATTCTTTTCTTCTAAACAGATTTTGAGTTTAGATATTTCTTCATAAAGGTCATATTCATCTAAAGCATCCAAAAAATCATCATCTTCATAATCCATCAGAAGTCTATAGTCATTACTATTTTCATCTTCATCACTATTTGATAAACCATCGCTATCTTCATGAGTATAGTAGCTCTTTTTACTTACCCTTTGTTTTCTATTCCATTATGCAGATTCATTCCCTTTATCATATTTATCTTTATGAGGACATTTGGTAGCATAATGATTGACTCTACCACAAGCAAAACATTTAACAGGTAGTTTACCTCTGAATCTTCCGGAACCCCGTTGAAGTTTCTTGACAAAGTTTACTTCCTCTTCTTCTTTTGAAATATGTCCTGATTCATTGAGTTCTTCTTTTCCTTTTGTTGAAGCTTTAAATGTGGCTTCTCTCATATCGAATGGACCTCCTTTTCTCATCTCAAAGGCAGTTAAGATTCAGTGAAGTTGTGTCATAGTAATAGTCTGTAGATCCTACTTTTCTTTTATGGTGGATACTTTTGATTCAAATTTAGCAGATAAGGATCTTAAAACTTTTTCAGCTAAGGTAACTTCCTTTATCTCTTCACCCAGATTCTTCATGCAATTAACAACCTCATCTATGCGTAAGAAGTAACTAGCTATACTTTCAGCATTGTGCATCTTGAGAGTTTCATATTGAATTCTGAGAGCTTGCAGTTTAGCACGTTTTACCTGAGAGTCTCCTTCGTAGCTTAGCACGATTTTGTCCCATATTTCTTTGGCTGATTTGAGATGCATAACTTTGACAAACTATAATTGTGACAAACTTCCCAATAATGTATTGAGAGCCTTGGCATTGATTTCATATTGCTTTTTACCTGCCGTATCTATAGGAATTGCTAATGGAAATGTATATCCTCATTCCACAATTTTCCAGACATCTGTTCCAAGAGATTGAAGATAGGTTGTGGTTCTTACCTTCCAATAAAGAAAGTTTCTCCCATCAAATATTGGCAGTCTGATGGATCCCCCGCTTTCTTGATTACTCATGATGATGGATCTTCCTTCAAGCGATCAAGCTTCTTCTGAAGGACCTTCTCTGATAGCAATTGTTGGAAATAATACTGAGAGGAGGGGTGAATCAGTATTATCAGATCAATAACTTAATTTTCAAAACTAATTTGCATACACTACTTTAGCCCAGTGAGCTAGCGTGTATATGCAAATATACTTAATGAAACCAGCGTATACGTAGAGATCTTTTGATTTACCCAAATTATTATGTATTGAACTTTAATCAGTATCTCAAGAATTCATTAGATAGTGCAATAAAAGTAGAATAAAGCATCACACATGAACACCAAGATATAAGGTGGAAACCCAATGTGGGTGAAAACCACCTGCTGCTGTCGTCTCTATCTTCTTTTAATAATAAGAAAATTATATTTACAATTTTTGTACTGGTGCAGTCTTATACTAGTACGTAGGCTTCTGCCTGCAGAAGGCTACAACCTTCTCTAGTTCTCCAGCTTCTGCTGGAAGGGAGATACAACCCCCTATCTCTTGTACTAGCTGAATATGTTTACTAGTATGTAGGTGTCAGCCTACAGAAGGCTAAAACCTTCTCTTTTCTTCCAGGAACCACGTTTCATAAATTTTCAGACTGGATCCATCAACAACATCATTCAATCATCAAATATATTTGCATCAACCAATCTTCTTTTGAACCAACCATAACCGAATCAATCAATCATTTTGACAACCCATCAATCATATCATTCAGAATGTTGTCACCAAAATACAATTAACCAGAACCCAGAACTCTGCAACAGTAAAGAGAAACAACTAAAATATATTTTATAAGGTATACACTACTTCCATGTGTCGAACCTGCATGTACACGCACTTTGCTCAAACCCAACCAATGTATACATCTGCAAATATAAATTCAGAGTTCTGCAGCTATTCCAAACTTTAGTTATACCCAGATCATATCATTTGTAGAATAATATATGCGTCAGTATTCAGATCTAGAATATACATGAAAAAAAACACATAATGATAGCTGATTTTACGCCTTAAGTTCCCGATCAATCATTAGATCTAATCTCTCATCATCAACTAAGGTTCATCCTTGGTTTAGATCCAGCAATGCACCATAACCCAATAACCTGCATACTAGATCTCACACTTCATCAGATATTCGATACTTGCACACTTTGGCCTAATGATCTTCTCCTCCTTTTATAGTTTTAGGCCTTTCTCAATACCATGGACCAAAACCACTTAGGACCAATACCTTGGACCCAATACCTTGGGTCAATACCTCGGACTAGATACCTTGGACCAATACCATGGACCAAATACTTTAGACCAAAAATTTAGTTTTCCAAGGTATACGCGTTTTTCCTTCCATGAAAATGTGTGTGTATATATATGCGACTTGTATACAGTGAACCTGCGTGTATACGCAGCTTGGTTAATGGTGAACCTACGTATACCTCTCTTTTCTTCATTCTGTGAAGATTGATCTGCAATTCTTTGCTATTTACCTGCTATAATTTTTGAACTGATTCCTTGAAGATACCCTGCATTTCATCACATCTGTAAACTCTGTTGTCATACATTCTTTCACATCTGATATCTCTTCTGTAATTTATCTAGTTACCATATACAAGTGAGATGTTATACTACAAGTGGGTTGCCATCAAGTACAACACATGTTGAAAATAATACTGAGAGGGGGGGTGAATCAGTATTATCTAGTCCTTTTAACAATTCTTCCTTATTTATACTTTGAATTATTTTTGCATATCAGTACCATAAAACAATGAGCATGAACAAGAAAAACAGACAGTCACATCAAAGAACACCAGATATAAGGTGGAAACCCAATGTGGGTGAAAACCACCTGCTGCAATATGTCTCTATCTTCTTTCAAATTAGAAACT
>APFE031707541.1:0-11383 GCA_000404065.3 Pinus taeda | reverse complement strand
TAGTCATTTATTTCCAAAGTCACTTTTCCTTTCTAATTTTACACTGACTTTATTAAAGTTACTATAAAATTAGACTTTCGTAACTTTATCACTTACAGTCACTTTTAAATTAGATTTAACTTTATAAATATTATAAAGTCACTTTAGGAGAAAAATTAAATTCTTTTGAACACTTTTCCCTAGGCCAAAGATCAAAGCCTTAAGGAACCACCTGTCCTCTGGTACCAAATTTCAACACATTCTGCATATGTAAAATGTAAATAATCTCAGTGTGACCGCATCTGTATGTAACAGCCTAGGTAAACCTATGGTTTTGGTGACGATCTCTGTTCTAGGAGGTCTTTTGTCTCACTAATTTATCTAGGTCTCTAGACACATGATCGACAGAGTTTTTTCCCTCCACTCTTACCCTAAAGCTCCCCACTTTAATAAAGACCCACTTAGTCATTTATTTCCAAAGTCACTTTTCCTTTCTAATTTTACACTGACTTTATTAAAGTTACTATAAAATTAGACTTTAGTAACTTTATCACTTAAAGTCACTTTTAAATTAGATTTAACTTTATAAAAATTATAAAGTCACTTTAGGAGAAAAATTAAATTCTTTTGGACACTTTTCCCTAGGCCAAAAAGATCAAAGCCTTAAGGAACCACCTGTCCTCTAGTACCAAATTTCAACACATTCTGCATATGTAAAATGTAAATAATCTCAGTGTGACCACATCTGTATGTAACAGCCTAGGTAAACCTATGGTTTTGGTGACAATCTCTGTTCTAGGAGGTTTTTTGTCTCACTAATTTATCTAGGTCTCTAGACACATGATTGACAGAGTTTTTCCCTCCACTCTTACCCCGAAGCTAGAGTGGATTTTGTCGCTAAGATCTTAGGAGTGTCTTAGTATGTAAAAGTAATTGGGAATAATCCTAACTAATTGGCTAAATTATTTTATTACAAGTCACTTGGTCTGCTAGATTATATTTTGTCGCAGAAACGGATTTTCCCCCTTCATCTATTAAAATGTAAAATCTTGATGTAAAAAATATTTAGTGCATGGTCCCTCATAATCAGACACCATGGTTAAGTTCTATGAGGTTTTTTGTCTCACTAATTTATCTAGGTCTCTAGACACATGATCGGCAGGGTTTTTCCCTTCACTCTTACCCCAAAGCTAGAGCGGATTTTGTCGCTAAGATCTTAGGTGAGTCTTAGTGTGTAAAAGTGATTGGGAATAATCCTAGCTAATTGGCTAAATTATTTTATTACAAGTCACTTGGTCTGCTAGATTATATTTTGTCGCAGAAACGGGTTTTCCCCCTTCATCTATTAAAATGTAAAATCTTGATGTAAAAAATATTTAGTGCATGGTCCCTCATAATTAGACACCATGGTTAAGTCTTAGAGGGTTGGAATAATAATTAATCATCTCATAAGTTAATTAATTAAATTTGTTGGCCAAAAATCTTTAGCCGGAAATTTAATTAATTTTATGTCCTAGGTAAATTTAAATTCTCCAAAAGAAAATTCGTGGGTCCTAAAAAATAAATTTTTAAAAGTTCGAAGCCAAGGGAATATTGAAATTTTTAGAAATCTTCGACCATTGGACCTTGGTAGTTAAGTCAAAGTCAATTTTTTTAGGTAATTAACTCAAAATTATTATTTTTGAATTAATTAAAAAGAAATTAAATGAAAATTTTGAAATTCCTCAAAAAATAAATAATTTTGACGGACGAGATTAAAAGATAATCAAATATTTTTCAACTGTCAAGATTATTTTGACAGGGATCAAGCGAACTAGCCATTGGAGAATTTATCTATAAATTATAGGTCACTGTCAGTCTATATTTCATCCGATCATTGAATCGTGTGCTAAGCTCTCAAACTCTCTTGTATATTTTCTGGAAATAACGCAAAAGCCTTTGGAGTTTCAACTTGCAGTAACATCGTTTTAATTTCTGCAAATATTGAAAATCTCAAATCAATAGCTCTCTTAGAATAATCTGAATACAGGTATCTTATTCAGTTTGTTGGATCTAGGATAACATTTTTAATTTTGATTGAATTAGAAGGTATCTCTATTTTTTCAAAATTTTACTGTTATTCTATTTCTCTACTTGGTTTGATGGTTGATCTAGCGTTTGCAAAAGATCTCTAAGTTTTTCATTGAGCATTTGGAGATAGTCCTCGGTTAGACCAGCCGACTCTCAGCATATATTTTCTGAGGAGATACTAATTTCAAGATTTATCTAAAAATTAAACTTTTATGCATGAAGTTTTTGGGCTATTACCTCTCTAAAAAACCAAAATCCTTTAAATATTTTGTGGAAAAATTGATAGATCTGGCTAGTAAGAGCCTTAGATCTTCAGATCTGGAAGCAGAGTTGTACTCGTACTGACAGATCCACAACTCTTGTGCATAGATCTATAGATATTTTGTATAGATCTAAGTTTTTCTTTTAATTTGGGTGTTGGGTTTTTATTTATTTTTCGTATATATCGAGATCTAGGTATTTTTGTTTTCTATTTTGCAAGTGCGGATCTGAAGGAAAATTTTAATTTGGAGACATATCACCATGGGTTGGGCAACTTAACTGGGGCCAAAGCCAGCGAAAGGATCATATTGACATTTGTAGGGGATGTGATGAGAGCCATGGGACTACATGTGTTTGAACATCATTTCATGCCATGCGCACCCTCAGCACCTTCAACAATTTGTTGATTGCCCCACATTATTCATGAGAAGATGCACTTGGCCCAGCGTGACCCACCAAGTTTATAGCATGATTAGGGCAATTGATCCAAGGCCCAGAAAAGGTTTGTCTCACCCTTGAGGCATGATAAGGCATGCACCATCATCAAAGCCCTCATTTAGAGCATTGTATAGGCTTTTCTTTCATTTGGAGACCCATGAGACCAGCAAATGTGCCCCAAACCCACTTTGGGACCCCACATGATGACTTAATGGAAAATTAGGGGTCATCCCCTAATGCATCTTTATTGGAGCCCTCTCTCTCATCATGGAACGAGGACTCAACGTTGCCCTCCAATGGACCTTCTTCATCAAGACATCATCAATTCAGCTTAGTTATGGATGCCTTTTTCATAACTTATGATAACTACTTGGTCAGCTTGTGACCAAGACTTGTTTCTAGCACATTATTTTATAATTTTGGGGGCTCATCAAGCTAAATCGATTTTCAGAGACTCGTATAAATAGAAAAGAATCTCTTTTGTGAGAACTCATCATGATCACTTGGATTCTTCTCCTATAAAAGACTTCGCACTTTTTCTCTTGGACACTAGTGGAGACTCTTTGATGCATTTTGATATTTGGAGCTAAAATTTCGATCTTCTTTGGAGCAATGGCAATATCATATTGTCATTTTATGAGTACTTCTTGTTGAATATTTTTTCTTGGAATGATGTCTAATGTATGGAATTGTTGCAACTAGTTAATATCTTTCTCCCCTAATTTGTTAAATATTATTTTGGAATGTTATTTGGTTGGCAATTGCATATGCTACTCATTGCATAGCAATTGATGAATATTCCTAGTGGATGAGATTTTGTTTTTCTTCCATGAAACTCCATAAATCTTGGGTGGGTAAATGTTAAAGGATGGTTGCTAGGGCATCAATCTTTAGCCTCCTTGAGGACGATTTTGGCCAAATTTAAATCATCTTACACTCCACAGCCCAAGGGTCCAGGCACTGGTCCAAGAAGTTTGGTGATCAATTTTTCCTTTCTCCATATTTTCTCTCTTTAAATTTGGCCCCTCTTTCCCAGGATGGCTAGCTAGGGCATCCAACGAAATACTCTAAAGGAGGATTTTTTGGATTTTGTTTGGACAAAACTCTTTTTTGAGGTCTTGTCTAAAGGATCTCCAATTTTGATTGATTTCTCATGGTGATTTATCCATAAATCCTTGTGTCCTAGGTGTGCCCTAGAAGGGAAACCTAGCTTGTATTTCCTTGGATAGGTGACTTTCTTGAGGGTTGTATGAACCTTGGATTCGATAGAATAAATCACAAGAGACCCTTTCTCTTCCCTTGCCTTGACCTAGAGAATACCTTGGAAGCCTTGCTTCCCACACTTATTCAAAAAACCCTAGGTCTAGTGCAAGCCTTTCCTAGGTCTTTCATAGAGAGCGAAGAGCCCTTGGGAAGTGTCATACCATCACATAAAGCTCCTTTGAGAGGTTTTGCCTCATTTGAGAGACTTGACCTTAGGAAAACACACTACCATTGCATATCTCAAACCCTAGGTCTAGATTCCTCTCACCAAGGTCTTTCTTGGAGAGCGAATTAGCTTCCTTGAAGCATTGAGCCATTTTTGTGTCTCTCCTTGAATGGGCTTTGTGAAATCACTTCATACATAGTTATTGATGTATCCATTTCAAGCAATTTCCCTCCTACCAGGACTCCTCCCATCAATGAAAGTCCATAAAGAGTAGGGGTCATTGACCGCCGTGACAGTGGGTCTTTATCCCAATGTTGGCACTTGGTCTAGTAGTTGTCCCATAGGTTCCCCTCCTAGGGCCCTACTAGATTGTGTGGCAACAAGTCTCACACCTACTCTTGCATTGTCCTTTTTCTTTAAGTATATAGCCCAAAACCAAACAGTGTATGGGTTGCAATCTCGAAAGGAGGGGTAACAATTTCCATGATCATGGAAGTCTTGGTTGGACTCATCAAACGAAGAAGGCTCTTAGGAACATTATGCCCCTCATTTGTTGGGGGGATTTGACTGGCCTGCAATAAAGCCAATTTCAAGGATATTCCATCCACTCCACACTTCATTTCCGTTGAAACCAAAGCAATTTATGCTCTCTTACCTATTAAAGAATCTCATCATGTCCCGCGCACCATCTTTGAAGAAGTAATCAATTGACAAATCCCATGGTCCTACTTTGACGGAGCATCTAATGATGATGGTATCTGTGGGGGTAGTCTTCTTTTCTTCAACAATCAGCACTTCTTAAAATAAAAAATTGGTTTAGGCAGGGTGTCCAACAACGAAGCAGAACTACCTTCTCTCAAACTTCTTCTCTATTGGGCTTAGGAAAAATATTGTCGTTCTATTCAAGTTTTCAGGGACTCCTTGAATGTTATCAATTGGTTTGATACTTCACAAAAATGTCACAATCACACACTACTTCCAATACTTGAAGAGATTTTACAGTTAAAGCAAGTTTTTGACTTTATATCTTGTTGTCACATCTACAAATAAAGAAATACCGAAGTAGATATTTTGTCTAAAGAAGGCATTAGACAGCATTTGGGCATTTGGTAGGTCACCGAGCACTTAGATGGGACAATTTAGGAATATCAGCATCAGTTATTCATTAAGTCTAAAGTTTTTTGGTTACTTATCTTCACAGTATCAATCGTGGTTCATTTTTTTATGAAAATGATATTTATCTACAACGTTTTAATTTATGCTTTTGTTTACAGTTTATGTTATGACAGTACACATCACAAAACAATTTTTCCATTTTTGTGATAGTTTGGTATATGGATACTGACAAGCACTCCTTTCACTATGTTGATATATTTTTTTTATGACTTCAAGGCTAGTTTGCAACTTGATTTTGTCTTTTTGGTCCTTAAGAACAATGGCTAAATGCACTCGATGCATATACTCTGTCACTATTTTCATTAATAGAAAGTTAAGATTTTTTTCTTCAGGGATTTTAAAAAAAAAAACAAGTCCTGCCTAAACTTGGAAGAATCATGCACCAAAAGAAATCATTGGTACACCTACTTCCATCATGTGGGAGGCTCGAGCTTGGTATGAGGAGATCATGAAGGTGGGAAAGAAGTGTGTGAAAGAGAAGGGAGAGTCCTTATGGAGTTTAGACCACAAGCACTTGGGAACAATAAAGCATATATATCTGGTAACAACAAAATACAAGGAGGTTTATCAATTAGTTGCATGCATTTGAGAATGACTAACATGGGCTACGATGGATAGGAATGAGACAAATAAAGCAGTGTTACATGGGATCATGCCCCTCGGGATGGGGCGCGCACTACCCACGTTCCCCATGCTCCTGGACAGGGGGGCACCTGGGGAAACATTTCCCCATGTCCCCCTTTTGGGGAAACACGAGGAGACATAGGGGGAAGCATTTTCCCAATGTAAGGGAGGCATTTCCCAAAAAGGAGTGTTTATGGGCATTCCCCTGAATTTTGCTTGAAAACAATAATTTATGAGTGGGGAAGCCTAATTTTCAACCCTAGAGCCCTACTAATGCTATATAATTAATGGTGATGTTAAGTTCCTAAAGTAAAAGGATTACTTAAATTTCCAATATCAACATTAATTGACTTGTGATGTTTGAGAGTGGTTATGACCAGTGTTGATAATATCGATATCGGGAAAATATCGGCGAGGGTCCAAAAAATATCTTATCGGCAATATCGGCGAAAATATCGGCAAGCATAAAAAAAATATTTTTTTCAAATTTTTAAATATAGCCGTTATTTTGCCGATATTTTCAAAATATCGCGATATTTTGCCGATATTTGCTGATATTTTGAAAATATCGCGATATTTTCAAAACAGAAAATATCGCGATATTTTTTCGGCGATATATCGTTTTGCCGAAAATATCGCGATATTTTCGAATATTGCCGATATTATCAACAGTGGTTATGACCTCATTGGATTTCATGTGAAGAGAGTAGAATTTTAAATCCCACTCAAAAGCTAGCAAACTTAGCAATTTTTCAAGATTTCAGGATTGAGGAGATTGCAACATTTCCATTGGATTCTATCATGCATGAGGGTATAGAACTAGCATTTAATCAAAAGCACCAAGCCTTCTATGTACCTCGATGTTGGTGGCATTGATTATTGAACTCCTTTGTCATGACCCTACTATAATTGTACCTATCACTCAAATAAAAATCTCGACTTGACATGCTAAGTTTTTTCTACCTCATGTTAATGCTTAGAGGGTGATAATGATGATGAGGATCCCAATATACACAATGCTTTTCATGATGTGTAGGTATTTGTTATAGCATGAATTTTTTTGGACTATACAGGTCATTTAGAGCCTCTTTTTCAAATATGGATTGCACTTAGTGTTATTTTGGTTACATTCAGCCTTGCTATATATATGAGAAACTTTACATATTTGTGTATAATGGTTTGAATTCATATGAATGCACATGTATATTTACATTTTTTTTCAAAATTTGAATATTCATGTATTTTTTGGTCGATCGATTTTTTGGTCCATTTTTTTCCAGTTCCCAATTTTGGGCTTGACCAATTCTATTACCGATCTGATTCTAATAACATTAGTTCATTGTCCACTATTCATCTTTAGTTTTTTAACTTTTGAGTCCTGACTCTAGATATTGATGACCTTAGACCAAGTCTTTGACTCATTACTTTTTACTAATTTTGAGTTTGAGTGATTCTAATTTACTATTCCAATCTTCAGACTTTGGTATCTACTATTTTTCTTAGTACTAATCAAATTCTAGTATAATCAATATATACAATATTTCACTGTTTCTATTTCATTTAATCATTTATGATGTATGATTAATGTATTTCATTATTGAATTTGAATTTGAATCATCCTTAATTTCTAAATTTGTGGGTACTCTCATGCACCCCCTTGTGTGTCTCCTCATTCCCACATCCCCCTGTCCCGAAAACTTGGTGATCATTGAAATAAAGAGCTCAAAAAGCTCATAAGCTCCTTGAAAAAGAAATTTGTGTAGTCAAAGGCATAATGACTTATGAGTCAAAGCCTTTGCTACCAAAATCGTGATAAAATCCCAATAAAACCAGCAAATCATGAAATTTTTACCTTGTTAATTTTACTTGCCAATTTTTGGCGCCTTTTTCAAATATGAAAAACTTCTGATTAAATCGATAAAATCACAATTTTATCGCACTAACAAGGCCTTTTCGAGAAAAGTCTAATTTTCTCCCTCATTTCACACTCAAAGTTCATCAATTCAACATTGTAAAGAAAGGAATTTTCACAGTCAAGGAGAAGGAGATTTGACGGTTTTGTGGCGTGGATTTCGATTTTTGTCCACTACTCAACATATTCACTCCATCAACCGCTAATTTGCAAGTAGGTTTCCAACAACCCCTTAATGTTTTAAGTGTTTTGGCTATATGGCATTTGCGGTAAGGGCTTGAGGGTCTACTTACTAATCTGAATTTCAAGTTTTCACACTCTTTCTTTGGGCAACGTTTAGGCACATATACAATTTAGAAACCCACTTGAAGTGAATTGATACCAAGCTTGACCCTCCAACTTACATTTCGTATCCCTTAACTTCAACCTTGGACTGCTTGACACCTAGGATCTAAGTCATTATTTTCTAATCTTCACACTCATATTGACCTAGGCATGCGTTGTGGCCAAATTAATTTCTCCTCAAACACTCATAAAACAAACGCATATGACAATTTTGCAACCTACTTTCTAATCATTCAACAATATGATAAAATTTTACAGGTTTTGTTGTATGCTTTCCTTTTCTTTCCAACGTTAACGCTTCTCCAAGCCCAAGGCTTACATGCTTCGATAAGATTGGACAATATCTCAAAGGCTTGGATGATTTCTTTGTGATCTCAATGTTTTAACTTTGTGATCCTTCAAGCCCCGAGGGTTAGCTCAATTGGTCGAGTTCGCATTGCTAAGTACCTCACTGATTGACAGGGTCAATTCTCCTCGACACCCTTGGGGTTAGGCTATGCTAGTTTGGTCGACGGGATGTGGTCCCTTCGGGTTGATCTGCCCAGATTTTCCATGGAGTAAGATGAGAAATAAAATAAACCAAAAAAAAACTTGTGATCCTTCAATCTTGCTCTTGAGGTCAGTGTGTTATTTCAGCTTTCAAATCAGTATGCATCCATAGGAATGTAAGCATTACTTGGTATCAAACCCTTGCCTAAATCTCGTGCACGTTTTGAACACTACTGAAAGGGTGATATTGTCTTGGCATATCACCTTTTTAACGTTTTGGCATCATGGTTATTTGAATAGTTCCCTTGGATAAATTAATGACCTAAGAAATGGAAAGATCTACCCATTCATGCCAACGACTTGACATTTTCAACCCTAAATATCCTCCTTTAAATTGATGTCCAGACTTTGTTTTATATTTGAATTTTGTTCATTGGTAAATTGAAAGGTTATATGGCATGGAAGTTGTCATTTCATATCCAAACGAATCTGAGTGTGTTAACTTCAATGAGTGAGAAGAGGCATTTAAATTTTCACTTTGATTTTTTTTAATATTTTAATATGTATCTTGATTCTTATGTAATGGGTAGTTTTTTATTTTATTTTTATTAAATTGTGCCCTAAGTTCAACTTCAAATTCAAACAAAATGTCGAGGTAGTGACCCTTTGTGGGAATGCGATGAACCTGATGTTGTACCGAGGGGGTTAATAGGCAACATTTGACTTGCAAGTTGTGTGGAAAGCATATGTCAAGGGGCATCAAACAATTAAAATTACATTAGGGGCAAATTTTGGGACAAAATATAGATCTTTGCCCACGTGTAACTCCAGAAATCATTCTAAAGGCCATTAAATCACTTCATGATAAAGATGACACCAAAGAAAATAAGGCAACGATGAAAAGTCAAATTGTAGGGGGGGGAGTTGGGGGGGGAGTGAGAGTGCTTCTTCAGCATCACCTTCCACATCCACATTGCCCAACCCCTTAGTTATCTCATCTGTTTTTGTTCCTAGAAGCACACCTGGTGCACAACCTGTGATCAAATCAACACTTAAAAAAAGGGAAAAGAAAGAAGCTAACAAGTTGGTGGGTAAGTGTCTTCTACAGAGTGATGTTACTTTACACATTGCCAAGACCAATCCATTCTACAAAGCCATGTTTGATGTTGTTGGTATAGTTGGTCCGGAGTACAAAGCCCCTTCCTATTAGTCAAGAGGGCATATTCTTCAAAATGAAAAGGTTGATTACACTACTAGATTGGTGGAGTTTAGGGCATCATGGGAACACACTAGACACATATTGATGTCGAATGGTTGGACTGATCAGATGGGTAGGACCCTTCTTAACTTCTTGGTTAGTTGTCCCAAGGGGACAATGTTTATGAAATCCGTTGATGCGTTTGCACATATTAAAGATGCACATTTATTATGTGAGTTGTTGGACATCTTCATTCAAGAGGTAGGTCCACAAAATGTTGTCCAAGTCATAACAAACAATGTTGCAAATTATGGTGTTGCTAGCAAGTTGCTTATGGAGAGGTATCCTAACTTGTTTTGGAAACCTTGTGTCGCAAATTGTATTGACTTTATGTAGGAGGATATAGGGAAGATTCATTATGTAAGGGATACAATTAAACCATCCAAGAGCATAACAAAATTTATATATAATCATGCAACTGTGTTTAGGTTGATGAGAAGATTCATCAACAACAAAGAGTTGGTGTCTATGCCATTACATGGTTTGCCACTAATTTCATATCTCTTCAGTCTCTTTTGAATTCTATGTGGGACGTGAAGACCATGTTTTTTTTACAAGAGTGGCATGCTTTATCTGTTAGCCACAAACCAAAGGGAGAGGGCATATGCAAACTAGTTTGATAGCATGAGGGCTTTTGGAAAAGAATGGAGGAGGTGTGTGCCACTTTCGAACCTTTGATAAGGGTTCTTCGATTGGTTGATGGAGACAAGCCTGCAATGGGCTACTTGCATGAGGCCATGAATAGGGCCAAAAAAGCCATTCATGCCTATTATGAGAATAATGGGGATGAGAGGTTTGAGAAACAATAGTTTCTATGGAAAGTGATTGATGAGCGATGGAATAATACCTTCCATTGCCTCATTCATGCTGTAGGGATCTACCTAAACCCTGCATTTTCTTAGTCCTGTGGGTTTCATATTTGAAGCAGAGGTGATGGATGGATTCCTCACTTGTGTTGAGAGGATGGTGCCATCTGAGCAAGAATGTAAAGGTTTCTAAAGAAATGGAGATATATAGGATGGTAGGTGGCACATTTGGTTTTAGCATGGCTATTAGGGATAGGAAGACCAAAATGCCAAGTAATTCTTTAGTTTGTTTCAAATTTCATAATTCATTGTCTCTTCATAATTTGCTTCAAGTTTAAAATTTCAACATTTTTTTCTTATGTTTCTCTTACTTGATTTAACTTGTAGATACTTGGTGTTAAAGTTATGGTGGCAATGGGGGATACTTGGTGTTAAAGTTATGGTGGCAATGTACCCCATCTCCAAAAGCTTCAAACATGCAGTTCCTCCAGATGCATGCACAACTTGAGTGTATATGACAAAATACACACCAAAAGCCGCAACAGGTTAAAAAAATTCAAATTAAATTTTTGAATTCATTATAAATTATAATCTAT